>OY759261.1:55373004-55565504 GCA_963662155.1 Lamellibrachia columna | reverse complement strand
TGAATATATCGCTGCAGCCATGTGCATATAAATTGCAGGATGCATGCAAACTGCAAATCAAATGTCAACGAATATGATAAACCATTTCACAGATATAAATGGGTATCAAGAATACCCTCAAGATCCAATGTGGCCACCATTTCCATGGCAACAACCATCTTTATATTATAATAAATTTCCGTACTTTCTACATTTTATTTATTGACTTACCTTGAGAATCTAAGCTTTAACAAATAATTAAAAAGTGTATATCGATTGAAGTCAGAATCGTGTTCTAAATATAATGGACCCCGATGGTCGGTCTCCAAGGGGACAATTGTGTTGCGATCGACCAAATGTTGGACAGTACATGTAATCATTAAAGTTTTAAAAAGGAAATGTTGTTCTTAAATTCTTTGGCCAAATGCGAATATTTTCAGGCAAACATTGGTACTTTGGATGGCCTAAATTACAAAGTATTTGTTCAAGCAAATGCATTGCTCCACGACAAGATCCGATCACAAACGCACCACAAATAACGCAGTTATCATCAACACATTTGTGCCATGATACCACACAGACCTGAATAGGTGTCATCTTGTATTCTTAATGCCAGATGTGTAAGTAAATAGTCGATCGCCAGTTATATTTTTCGCACAGATACTTTACTTCGCATGGCATGATATCGCAGAATTCCATTATAAAACATGGGCAATTTCGTCCACTCCACATTGCCTGTTTCTTTCGGAAGAAATTCCACGCAGGAGGTAAACGTGTAACCGGCGGTGACCTCTATTCCGCATCGTCCAGGGCAGAAGTCAACAACTGCCAAATACCTCAAATGAGAACGCGAATGAATGAATGAATGAATGAATGAATGAATGAATGAATGAATGAATGAATGAATGAATGAATGAATGAATACATTACTTCGCTGTATTACTTATGCGCATATAACAGATTCAATGACTACTGTTACCGAGAGCCCAGTTGACTTCAGGAGGTGCTTCCTTTGCACACATCAAGCACAGCAATACAATCAAATCCGATCTTTCTGAAACTGCAACGCAGTATATTAGAGTTTTTCTTGCCACTGAATATACGCTAAAAAAACAAGAAACTAACATCAATCTGTCGGCGTAATTCACGGGTTCGTTGGGCTATTTCCTTTATTGGCCGAGTACTTGCTGCCCATATTGCAGCATAAACCATGCACCAATTATGCAAAATAGGTAGGCCTACTGCACTTGCAGACAATGCGCTGGCTTCGCATTTACTCAGATATTAACACGGTTGTCAAAACTAGCAGCAATCACAAAAACACTAAATGTCGACATTGAACGCCATTGTTTGTCATACCGAGACTTTCTACTGGCGACTAAAAGCGTGAATTTTGCCGTATGGAGCGGGACAGTCAGTAGCACAGAATGCACATGTCTTTTGGTACAGTAGACACACAATTCACAGTGCGACGACACATGTCCAACAAAATCTCGCAAGGTCCGTGGCACCTCAGGTGAGGTTACATGCAGAGGACCGAGAAATCCAACTACGTCATTTGCGTGATTGGTTTGTGACTGCAGCCTCCACTGCATATATTTGAATGTAAACTTATACTTGCAGAGGAAAATGCTTAGTGATTGTCGTGAACACTTGTTATATAATTACAAAATGTGTGCTTATTTTGTTTTAATTCTATGACGTGCTTTTGGATTTGTTATCTGCAGCTACTATTCTAAAAAGTGTTATGAATAAAAAACGCGCACATTACTGCACCGAATTACACGTGTGTAGTTTGTTTTGCGCTGGAGATCTTGACAATGTCCAAATGATTGCCATACTATAATATTATTGTCCAAAATATATACAATATCCTCAGGCGCATTTGAATGTCTTTATAAGAAGGGTGATTGCGCAAACCTCCAAAATCGACTACACGCGGCAGGAATACACATCAGGAAACCTTATGTAGGACCCATTGCAACCCCTCTGCACCGTCGTCAATGACGTGTGAAACGTGCATTGGACACCACTTTTGGACCCATATTTTAGGAAAATATTTACGTCCTGATTATGTATTGTTGTCCACGTGTTCTTTATACCCAGAACATCAAGATGTAATGGTATCATCGCATCTAAGCTTCATAAAGTATTATCTACGTTGTTTATTTTTTGCATTTTATAGGGTCCACCAGAAATACGACTGTTATACAAAATATGTCTTTTGCAATATTGCACAAAACAATGGTTAAAATACAATCTAAGTAATGACGACTACATCCACTCTCTCTATCTAAATAAAAATCCCCTGTTCTGTGTCATTGGAATGGAAGGAGTCTTTTTCTACTGTCGGATAAAAGTCACCAACCGCAATAGCTGTGATTTCACTAGGTGGGCAGGGAACCAGCCAATCATCTAGTCATCTAGTGGCACGTTGTGACACATTTAACCATATATGACCACGTCAAATTGAAACAACATATGTCGAACTCAGTGAAAATCAAAACAAATCGAAATGAAGAACACCCTTCTAAAACAAAATCATAAGTATTATTCATATTTCAGATTGTCGCGTCGCTGGTGCTTGTTGCCATGGTGCTGCGTTGCCATGGTGACGCTAAAGATAAGCCCGTGAACTGCAAGGAAATATGCCGTGAGGAATGTGAATCTCTCCTCACTGAGACTCCCGACATGTTGACAAGTGTCACAAGAAATGTCATCGTGAACTTATTCAATGCGTCGACGATTGCATGCCGTTTTACCAAGGCTGGTGGCAGTGAAAACGCACGCAATGGGAACAACACGATGGTCTCACGGAAAATAATTACGAATTCAAACTGACCGATAACACTATCCTTATATGTCGTAAAAACTAGCTAATCTGGTTTGATCACCAAATCGTGTATTTTTGACTCTATTAGAAATGAAAGATGTCGACAGTAATCGAGATAACCCATGTTCGAATCCTCTTGCTACCATTTAAAAGTTTTGCCAATTTCGTTCATTCCACGTTGCCACAGTTCACTCAGCTGTACAAATGAGAACCTGGCTACAGGAGAGGTGGATATTTGAACGAATATTCTTCGCGGAGTAATTGCAGCGTGGCTGAATTCTTCCTAATACGTCCTAAGGACTGGATAGCGCACTATATAAGAGCCTACCTTTACAATAACACTTTTTGTATGGATATTATTTTTAACGAACCGAGATTTTATGAACACTGCAAATGCATGGATACTAATAAATTCAATGACGCAATGGATCGTAATAGTCCAGTCAACCTCAAACAAATTGTCTTAGTAATTATGATAGTGTGTTTAGTTTGTACTGTATGTGTTATTCTAAAGTAATGTGAATATGTGAGTATGTAAATGACGCAAAAAGAAGTGCAGGTGATTCCGTTAGAAATATGATTTTCCGTTAGAAATATGATTTCCCGTTAGAAATATGATTTTATAATTGGTTAGAGTTTCAGCTAAAACGTCTAACAGTCTGCAGAGAGAACGTTGTTAAAACAATTTCATGATATGCGCATTTGAAGACATATACCCTTTGCTATGTCTAAGCACACTAACAAAACAGGCCATGCGTAATATCGATCAAAATTGGCGAGTTTATCAGTGATTGGTGTCATAACTAGCAGTTTCAAATAAAGATGATAATTATATGTGTAACTGAGTCACCAGAAGTGTCGTCACGAGATTGCTATCTGCATCGATACATGCATGACGTTTAGAGGTTGGTACTGAGAAGATGAGGCTACGCAAACGACACGATAATTCTCACGACAATTTCACACAGTTCGAGCGAGATGTCAACGACGAAACTATTGACACACTGTCTTCTTCTTAAATGTTTTGCCTCAGATACAACATTATACTAACTGAATGTTCTTCACGTGTGTCTGTATGATTTTTACTATGATAAATTATATCTTGCACAAAACGACTTCAACGTTTTACTCGTGCACTGATTGTCTATGCACTGGTTGTCTATGCACTGGTTGTCTATGCACTGGTTGTCTATGCACTGGTTGTCTATGCACTGGTTGTCTATGCACTGGTTGTCTATGCACTGGTTGTCTATGCACTGGTTGTCTATGCACTGGTTGTCTATGCCAGACAGCAGTTGGTTGTTCTCTCTCCAATGTAAAGGTGTACTTCAGAGATTTCCACTTGACGCTTTTTTGGTGTGTTGATAATTGCCATACAGCGATCTTTATATACATTGTTAAATAGTGTTATGCAATGTTGCAATTTTGTTAAACAAGTTACTGGAGGCAAGTGGACACAGAGGCCATTAGCCTATTGAGAGTACACCGATTTAACATAAAATTGTGTGTCAAGTGCAGGAAGTATCGAGTCGACAAGGAAAGTTCTTATCTTTTGGGACTTAGGAACATTTATTTTGAGTGTCTCTTTACACACATTTTAAAATTGAACGAGGCATTATTGACGCTGCTCTCAAGTTGTTGCAAGTGTTCATTAAGTGTTCAAAGTTATGTGGATACTGACTCGTTTTAATTCATTCTTACATTATATATTTCAGTTACTTACTCCGTACGAATATTAAAAGGGTTAGCGCCGCTCATTGCTGAACACATAATTATGTTGTGATGAAATATACGCTCACGATAGCAACGGCGTCTTATCATAGGTAACATCACTGGCATATTGTACATGTACCGCGTAGAGCCATGTCATATAAAATCTGGAAAATATCACTATTCTAAATTATCTAATTACTATGATGTACTACCAAGACAGTTGAAAACAATAACCATACAAATAAAAATATATCTTCAACTAATATTTCCTCAGTTGTATTTTATAAACCACCACCAGCACCTTCTCTCTGATCATTTTTGATTGTTTGTTTTACACGGAATTACAGTCGGGGAAATCTGAGTATAGGTAATAATAACAAAACGCTACCAGTCGAACCGCTAAATCTGCATTATTTGGTAAAACAAATAAACGCAATTATTTTTTTTAAGATGCTTCATTTTAAGAAATCGAACTATGAATTGTACAACAACACGGTTAGGTTATTTAACACATTCGGAATATGGATTTTATTTAAGTAATGATTATGTATTGTATATGGTATATTATGTTGAATACACCACCTTTGCAAATTTTCCATGTAGTCCAGGACTTTTAGGCCAAAATACCATCGAACCTAAAAGTCAAAAACAAAAAGTTGATTTTTGCACCACAGATCCCCGAAAGTGTCTCGAGTAACATACTAAAAGTTCTCAAAAATCGTCCTTGAGCTAACCGCAGAATTCAAGATGGCGTCCGAAAAGCCAGAAACCCGTGTTTAACTGTAACTTCTTAATAACTATGGTGGGGTTTTCAACTATGCTCGATCTAATTAACACCACTAAAACATGCATGTATTTAGTTTTGTTTACTACAATCGGGTGCAAAGCTTCAGGAAAAGAATAGATTGCAGTCAAAAGCAATGCTTGTTATTGAAGGTTCATATTCCTTTAATAATGTTTTCTTTGAATGTCCTCATCCATATTGTAAAGATAGCCATGTGGCGCCATCTGGAGCATGGTTTACAATGCAGGTGTCATCGTGAGGCTTTCACTCGGTGATGTCCTACATGGGCTCTACAGGCTACGTGATGGCGGGTTCTGGCATTGACACCTGCTGGGAGACGGTCTGTGCTGCAAACTCAGTGCCACACATGATGACAGGCCATGCATACTCGCGGGCTCTTGGGGCATACATGTCTACGACTGCGTCGCTGGTGTCAGATCTGCTGATTTCTACAGATGCTCTTAAAGTAGTTGACACCAGTCACCTGAAGAGGCTGCTCGAGTCTGCTCGGGACTCGCACGACGACACTGAGGTGACAGTTGATGAGCAGCTGGTTGCATTCAGCACACATGTCAACGAGATGTTAGATGAGGCTGCTGTGAGGAGCAGAACTGCCAAGCTGTGGGTGCAGTATATCAAGTTGGTCGGCCTTCTCGAGCTCTTCATATTCTCCACGTGCTCCAGCAACTTTATCTTGCAGCTGACTTGTCTAGCGGAAATGATTCCAGTATGCAACGCCGCTGGCCACTTCGCCTACGTCAAATATACCCGTCTCTATCTTCAGCAAATAGGGACACTGAAGCTGGTGATGCCTGAAGCTGAATTTAAGATGTTTGCTCAGAAGGGAATGTTCGTTTACGGCAGATAATTTCTATGGCGGTAACTTCATGGATCAGCAGTGTCTGATGAGACTGTTGAAGGAGAATGGAGGCATTAACCACGGTCGAGGCATCACGGATTCTACTTAGCCAAAGTTCTCAGGCGCACTACCCAAATACTGGTGTGAACTCATCTACGTCCAACCAGCACAGGGATTTGAGACCTGAGCCTGTGCGCCTCTCTCAAAATCACACCAAGCTGTTCACTGACTTCTTTGCTGCTCGTGCAGCCTTCCCATCTCACCACAACACTCTCACTGACATCTCTACAGGAGTAGTCGCAGCTCCAAACATCAACTATTATGACACTTTTGAGGTTGGAAGGGCTGCAGCAGCAACACTGTTGGGTGTGCCATTCACAGACATTAAGATGAAAAGGGGTGACCGGGTAATCGACATGGCAGCGCGGGCTCAGGAGCTTACATGCAGGGCCCAGACGTGCGAAATCAGCCCCAATCTCCTGTTTCAGCGAATCACTGTTTTTATCGATAGTCACCACAAAATGAAGGAGTTCCTCACCTACGGGCTCAGCCAGCAGCACCTGGCTTTATTTCAGCATGGTCTGCTCAGAAAGAACAACAAGAGTGGTCTTTCTATAGCCCTGAAAGAGTATGTCGAGGAACTTCTGACAACATCACTGTGGTGAAGTGGCCGACTGACGCAACCTACCACGATATTGCTGCTATCTGCGTGAAACAGGTCTGCCAGTCATGACTCGACGGCCATGACTCGGCGGCGACCTCCACAAAGAACATTGAGCACCTGCGTCGCTCGCAGAAAGCAGCGTCTCGTTTGATGCCAGCATGAAGCCTTTCGTCCCTCAGCACGGCTTTCTCATTAACCCGACCAACAAGACATGCCTTATCTCCATCATTACACAATGTTTTGCAAGCGATACTGTAAGCAGGCCAAATGACAGGCATATTGTTTCAACAGCCTCGGGGGTTTCCAATCCAGTTCTTGTTGTTTCTACCGACACTGAATTCCTGGCAATACCGGTGAACCAGGCGATTGGCATACATGGCTTTGTGTACATGAGGCGAGATCTGACTTCGTGTGTCAATGTTCTCGATATCCAGGAAAAAATCGGAACTGTTAAGACCCACTTGCTCTTCGTCCATGCTGTTTCTGGGTTTGACAGTGTGTCGGCGCGTTTCGGCAAGGGAAAAAAGACCGATATGATGATATGATGAATGTCTTAGAGAACATTGGCTACCTGGAGGTTTTCAATCACATTGACAGCACAAAGTAAGACATCGCAGTAGCTGGTGAACAGTTCCTGATAACCTTCTATGGAGGTGATCGGAAGACTACACTGATGCCCTGAGATATAAGGTAAATCCTTATTATACCTGTATGAATACTGATTATAAACAGGTAAATTCTTACGCAGCCCTGTATCCTGTCCATGGGATTGTTCAAAGCGCTTTATACTTAAACATTTATCCATTATTCATCCATGGTACCCATTGCAACATGTATCTGTGAATGTTTGCAAATGTTTTGACAGCTCTACGGGAGAGCCACCAAGAAGTGCAAACTGTCTTCAGAGTTCAGATTGGAGACACTGCTGGCAACAACTGCGGCTGCCCGGCAGCATTCCTTCAGCGCCTATCACACTGTGCAGCAATGGAGTGAAAACACCCTGCCTGCCACTGACTGGATAGTTTTAACAGTTCTTATATATTCTTTATATAATTTATATAATTTACATTCCTCTTTTAGTATTGTACGTCTTAAAACCAGTGTTCATACATAGATATATAGATATTTTAATAAGTTACAGTTTATCTATTTATATTTATTAATATACATTTATTATATTTCTTGTACAGCGCATCGATCCGCCATGCGGGAATTAGCGCTATATAAAAATATTATTATTATTATTATTATATTATAATCCTACATGCAGCTGTACTAAATTGGATTAATTTGAATGTTGGTTCTAATTGGGGAGCCAAAGGTATTCGGTTACATGGTTTTATCCTAGTTCTGCATAGCTGGTTATTGGAGGATGGACAACCGGATCCTGCAACAAGCGAGAGAGCCCCAATCCCAAGCAAGTTCCTCCGCATGGTGTCGTGTGGATGCAAAGGTCAACGTGGGAAGGCATGCGGGTGTCGGAAGATGGGGCTGTTTTGCATTGCCATCTGCGCCACCTGCAGGGGAAAGTCATGCACAAACACCTACACACAGAATGAAGCGTAGGCGCACTCGGTCTGGGGTTGGTGCAATTGTTTTTGAATAAAAGAAGTTTGTTTATATCAGCGTGTATCATACTGACTTTGCCTATTATTTTATTATCTAGTGTGGTAACAAGGCAATACTTGAACCTTTAATCGCCCTTTCCTATATATTTTGTCATGAACAAGGTGAAATATTGTTTTTAAATGTTCTCGTGACTCTGTGATATTTTATCTGACTTCGTTGGATAGATCATGGTTGAAAACATAACGTTAGATATATGTATATGTGCCTTCTATCCCTAATGGTTTCGAAGATACAGCAGGTTTATCGCGTTGTTGCAGTTTCGGACGCCATCTTGAATTATGCGGTTAGCTCAGTGAGGATTCTTTTAGTATGGTACTTCAGACACTTCCAGGGATCTGTGATGCAAAAATCAGCTTTTTATTATCGACCTTTAGGTTTGAGACTAAAACTCCTGGACTAATGGCTCTACGTATTTCAATCTCCCTTTATGTGCTACATAAAGGCAGATTTACATAAAGGTCCTGAATGAATATTTCAGTTCAGTTTTTACCACAGAAGATATCAGCTCACTTCCAGTTCCATTGACTAAATTTGAGGGCAATAAATCAGAACATTTAGGGCAGTTATTTGTAACTCCTGTAATGATAGCAAACAAAATTAAGAAGTTGAAAGATAATAAATCACCTGGAGTTGATGGGATACCACCAAAACTGCTTAAGGAAATTGTTGAGCAAATTAGTACACCACTTGCAAAATGTTTTAACTTTATTAGAAGAAGGAATAGTTCCTTTAGAATGGAAAGAAGCAAACATTACGCCACTATTTAAGAAGGGATCGAGGAAGAAGCCAGAAAATTACAGACCAGTGAGTTTAACATCAGTTGTATATAAATTACTCGAAACATTAATTAGAGACCACATGGTGGAATTCCTTGTAAAACATAAATTAATAAATACATCTCAACATGGATTCCTAAAAGCAAGGTCATGTCTAACCAATCTTACGCACGCACACACACAATAATAAAAAAAAAAAAATACCTGATCGATCACATTAAGGGCTCATCTCAAACAACGTAGGGGAAATCTCAAAATGCAAAATATAATATAATAAAAAATCTCAAAATATTATATTAGAAACTTAAGATTAATTGCAAAAATAATAAAATAAGGGATCAGCTGAAAAAAATTAAGGGGTTATCTAAACAATTAAAGTTAAGGGTAATTTCAGTCAACTAAAATGTTCATCTAAACGATTAAAGGGCACCTAAAGTATTTTAAATTATGCCTAAAATTAAGGGATTTTATCAAAACAAGTTAAAGGATAATAAAAAGGAGTGTCAAATAAATATGGTGTCACGTTATGAAATGAAGCTTATTATAATTAAAGGAAATCTAAAGGTGTAAGGATTCAAAACAAAACACAAACGTAAGGGTCATCAAACAAATTATGCGATCACATCGAAAATGTGAGGGGTTATCTCAAATAAATTAAGGAATAATTTTGAAAAATGTAAGGGTTATTTAACAAAATAACGAGCTCATCATCTGAAAACGTTAAGTGGGCCAGCAAAACATTAAGGAGTCGTCTAAAAATTGTAATAAGAGTGTCATCTAAAAAATCAGCCTCTTATTTCACGTTTTGAGGTGATCGCATTTTTAATTTAAAGATACCCTTTAGTTTTGGGAATTACTTCTTAATGTCCTAAATTTTAAATGTACATCTTAATTTTATATTATGCATGATCATCCCTTAAATATAAAAAAGGCAATTTTTTGGGGGGTTATGCACCTAAAGAATAAATACAAACTAACCATTTGCAACTACACTCAACAATATCACGCCAGTGGTTTATTAGGAAAAGCTAGTTGAACAGCAACCGTATTTCATGGCCCCCGCCATTGTTGTCGACAAACCTACGTAGCCAGTTCCTGCTTATTTGTACAATTAGTTTTCCACACTTCCGACATATGCCGCTTGTTCTTTTAATGAATATTTACATTTATCAAATAACCCCTTAACTTTTTTGAGAAAATCCCTGTATTTTATAAGATGACCACTTAATATTTTATTGATCCCTTAATGTGTTGAGACGATCAGCCAGTTCTTTTTAATAAACACGTATATTATTGAAAAGATCCATTAACCGTTTTGAGTAGACCCCTTATTATGAGATGACCCTGTAATGTTATAAGATGACATTTTAATTTACTGAGACGATCAGTTAGTTCTTTTTTAATGAACATTTACATTTATTGTGAAATGACACCATAACGTTTTTGAGAAGACCCTTTGGGAAGATGTTTTGAGATGATCCCTGAATGCGTTGAGATGATCAGCCAGTTATTTTTAATCTGCACTTCTATTTTTATTATTATTCCTTAGCTTGTTTGAGAAGACCTCTTTATTTTATGAGATGATCCTTTAATGTTGATCTTCTTTAGTATGATCTTTTAATTTATTGAGACGATCAGCTAGGTGTTTGTTTAATGAATATTTACGTTTTCTAAATGATCCTTTATTTTTTTAGAATACCCCTTTATTGTATGAGGTGACCTTTTAATGATTTAATATGATCCCTTAATTTATTGAGACGATCAGCTAGTTCATTATTAATGACAGCTTGCATGTTTTGTGATCCCATAACTTTTTCGAAAAGCCCTATTATTTTGTATGAGATGATCCCATATTTTTCATAAAATCAGATACATAAGTTTTTAAATGATCAAATTAATTGTATTGCATGACCCATTAATGCTTTGAGATGATCCATTAAGTTATCGTGATGATCAGCTTATTATTTTTTAATAAATCACCCCTTACAGTTTTATTTATGATATGATCCCTTTGTAATTTGTTTGTTTAGACAATCTTAAGTTTGCATTTTGATATGACCTTTAATTCTATTTTGATATGACCTTAAATTCTATGATTATGATCTCTTAATTTGATGAGATGATCAGCTAGTTGATTTTTTTTAATGACCTTTACATTTTTTTATGTTTCCTTCACTTTTTTGGAAGACCTCTTAATTTACACCTTAATTTGTCTAAGACGATCAACCAGTTATTTTGCTTAAATAATACCTTACATTTGAGATGAACGTTTATTTTTTTAAAGGACCCCTTCTTTTTCGTCTTCCCTACTACCCTGGCCTGATTCGAACCCATCGTTTGCCCACATAAGTTATTATTAATGTCGTATGCTATCTAAGAGCATATATAAACGGCAGTCCATATGTCCTCCCAGAATACAAGCCGCTGAATCTCTCAGAGAATCCTATTATAAGTATAAGTGAACGTCGAGTGGATGTCAGTCAGCGTGGCCATGATAAGGGTGATCATGAGGATGTTGAGGAGGAGGAATAGGAGCAGGACATTGATGACGATGACGTAGTTGTCTTCATCATCATAATAATTATAATCCACATAATCATCATCACTAAGATAAAGCCTTAATTATCTTCATCTTTCTCCTCCTATTCATCATCATCATTACCATTTATCATCTTCATCATCATCGTCATCATAATCATCTTCATCGTTTTTACTACATTATCGGTCGAGTTATTACATTACCGGTCGATTATTACATTACTGGTTGTAACATACGTTTTTAAAGTTATGTATAAACTTTCTGATGCTTGGTTGTACCATGATTGATGAGGCAGGTCAGCCTAGCACAGTTCTCGGAAGGTTGGCGGTTAGGTATCGTTTAGGGAACGGGATCCCATTAATCAATATGTCTTTAGGATTAATGCACCACAATGTACGTTGAGACATCTGCGGGATAAGCTTACACAATATGAAATCCAGATATGTAGGGACATCATGAATAATATTAGCATCTCAACATCTTGAATCCATACTTGCTTGTCTGTGTGGGTAGACTCAATAACTGCTGAATTTGCAGATATTAACTTGATGTTAATGCATGTAAAACGTTTTTAAAGCCAACGGGTTAAATATAGTAGTAGGAGAGCTGCACGCGAGGAGAAGAACTGCAGTAGAGTAGTTGTAGTATAGATGTTGTAATGTGTATGGACTTCGACTGATAAAGCCACATTGTGATCGAACCCGAACACTTCTGGTAAAACAATGTGAATTATTCGTTGTCGCGTCCTGACGGTCCTGGACGAAGTAGGAACAATGTCTTGACATGACACGATAACCTGTACAGTCTGGCGATGAAATTAAATGCGCATGGGATAGAACAAGACGTATATAGTTGGTTATTGAAATGGTTGTCTGGCAGGGTACAAATATATCAAGGTCGTGATGGTAAACTTATATCAGTGGTGTACCCAGGGGTCAGTCTTCGGACAGTTGTATTTTTTAATATATATATATATATATATATAATATATATATATATATATATATATATATATATATATATATATATATATGTATATATATGTATATATATATATATATATATATATATATATATATATATATATATATATATATATAGATATATATATATATATATATATATATGTATATAAGTATATATGTATATATGTATATATGTATATATGTATATATGTATATATGTATATATATATATATATATATATATATATATATATATATATATATATATATATATGTATATATGTATATATGTATATATGTATATATATATATATATATATATATATATATATATATATATATATATATATATATATATATATATATATATATATCAACGGCACCGACGAGGGTGTGTATAACAATCTTCTAAAAAAATTTGATAACACAAAACTGTTCAGTCACGGAATGGAATACCTTAGAAGGTTGATAGCTTTAAACTCTTGAGAGCCGACCTACTCGAACTTTTCAAAATATTCAACGGGTTAGAAAGTATACATCCGGCTGACGTCTTCGTCACGGAGAATGCATCGACTGAAACACGAGGGCATCCATTCAAAATCACCAATGTGCGCTCAAGATATACGGAAGTACTCGTTCACCCAAAGGATTGTAAATGACTGAGGAATTTCAAAGGAAGAGTTGAGAAAAGTAAGTATCGTGCGTGCGTTTGTGAGACAATTGGTTTGAAACTAAAACTGTTTTTACAGTAATTGAAAATTGACAGGCGTGAAAGCAAGTCAACGATAACATTTTCAAACGCCGTTAACAATCATGGGGTTTTTCCACCGATGTATTCAAAGAGACCCGGTAACACCACCACTTGATCGCCGCAGCACAGGTGGACGTTGGACCATAGAGGCGACGGCTGCAGCAAAATGATTCGGCAGCACATGACACTGGTGTACTTGTATCAAGACTATTTCAAGGGCAAGATGATTCAGACATCACGTTTACCCTTGAACTACTACAAGACACCATACATGTGTCATTGGTTATAACCTAATATATAATCAAGGCAAGACAGCACTTACACTCGATCTAGCGATACCAGACAGTAAGTATATTTATATGTACAAAGCATCGTTTTTTTTCTTCACATGCGACTGTTTTTTTATTGTTTGTACACGCACACGCACACGCACACGCACACGCACACGCACACGCACACAAACACACACACACACACACACACCCACACACACACACACACACACACACACACACACACACACACGCACGCACGCACGCACGCACGCACGCACGCACACACACACACACACAAACACACACACACACACACACGCACGGTTATATATACTATCTTACTTTGTTATTCTTTATTTCAGGTTGCCTGCATTTTGTTGGGTCGACTAGAAACTAGAAACAATACTGACGTCCGAAAACGAAAACAGTACCTGTTTCAACATGAACATCATTGTAAGTACCCCAGTGTTGTCAGTTATTAAAACAAAATCCTCAGTCAACCATATCAAGCACGTAGCCAAACACACTGAGTTGAGGATCTAGAACATTATTTTCGATACTGGTGTGGACAATTACAATTAAAATGTTGAGGTTTACGACAAATACAACATTTTAGCAAAACTATTAATTTTGTTTTATACAATTATAACTATGGATTGAAATAATAGCGTAAGCCGACATCATCAAATAAATTATTTGTATGCAGGATGGAATATTATTGGATTTATATTTGCTTTTTCGGAAAAGTTACGTGAAGAAGAGTATCGCAAAAATAGAAATGATTATGATCGTTCGTCTAAAACAAAATTATAACTATTGTTCATATTTCAGGTAGTCACGTCGGTGCTGCTTGTTGTCATGGTAATGGGTTGCCATGGTGATGAAAACGCTAGCGATAAGCCAGTGTCCTGCAATGAGAAATGCGACGCGGTGTATAAAGATGAGTGCCTTGAAGGATGCGATCCTCTCACTACGTCGCCCGACGATTTTACTCTTTGCCATCTGAACTGTCGCCGTGATCTTTTCAAATGCGTCGACAAATGTATGCCGTTTCAAGGCTGGTGGTGAATGAGCAAGGCAACACAAACCACGTACATGATCGGCGAATGATTAAGAATGCACTCTGTTCAGACGTGACGTCAACGACGTAACCATAGAAACGCAGTCATCTTCCTAGGCAGTTTCCACCACTCAGAACATACATATTGCGGAATCGTCCAATTCTGACTATTAATTATGCAGTAATTTTGCGAAAACAGATTTACAACTCCAGTAGGTTGTGTTGATTAGGATGTTGAACGCTGGAAATTACGGCAGCGAAGTCGTATATGAAATGTGTCTTAGGATGAGTATTTCAGTGTCCTAAAACAGCCTTTTATTTTGAACGATAGTAATGAAAGTAGTAGTCATTCCATACCAGTGAGAATTAGTGATTGTCATAAGATGCAATATGCCTGACATCGGTGCAACGACATTCAATTTCGAATTATTTATTTCAATATAAATTTTGTTACCGCTTTGTAATTAACGTGTAGGTGTGAATAAACATGCTTTACAATCATATTACTATGCTCTAGCTATTTGTTAAAAACAATTTTTAGCAGCATTTTAATCATTGATTGTGTGTTACAATATAATGATCTAACGCATATATATGTAAGTACAACGACGATAATCAGCATAACAAATAGAGCCTTATATACCCGGAATGGTGCATCTTTATTTGCCCGATGGCAAACACGACAAGAGTTTAGTAAATGGATGCAGTTTATGTTTCCTAAACAATTCCCACTAACGCGTGCTCGATCGCATTCGAAATTATGCAAACGGCAGATCAATCATTTGTTTTGCGATCTGATGCTATCGTTATGATGTTAAATATCGGACAGAGTTATTGTTGGTAGGAGTACGCATTGTTTTGTACTATATTATCCACTAGTGGATAATATTATCCACTGTGTTTCTTGAAGTAGTTTAACACCTAATCTCCGATCATTAAGAACAATTTACACGACATTTATGTTGAAGACATGTATCATTAAGAACAATTTACACGACATTATGTTGAAGACATGTGCGCACATGTAACAGGGCCTATACACAAATGTACATATATATTTTGTACCATAAACGGTGTAATTAACACAACAGAACGTTAGTACGTTACAATCAATCAGCTTAACTGGTTCAATTAACATGTGAACTTCGAGATATTTGCATCACCACGAATGTCAACGGCAGCGCTGCAGAAATCGAGATACTTCGAGTGGGTTGCGCACCGCACACTCTGACGTACCGATATGATGTCAACAAGATTCAACAAGAATGATCAAGGTTCAACAAATGTCAACAAGATTGTCATCCATAGCAAACAACCCATAGGGCAAGTGGAACCTTTTATGAGATATTTATAAAATAAATTGTTAACCATTCAAGATGTCGGCATTTACACATTCAGTAGATAGTGTTTTCCATTCGTTTATCATCCTGTGTGTGAATAATGTTGTTCTGATATCAATGTTGCATAAATATTTTCATAACCATTCGATATGTCAACACTTCTGTTTGGTATCCTTTTGATATCATCATCACTAGTGGTGTTAAAACACACCGTTGTGTAAGCTTGTATTTACTGATGTATCAGTTCTGGAATCAGCTCAGTTACTTTTCTTTCTATTCTTTCTGACGTGTCTATGTCCTTCATACGATACGGCCTCCACACTTAGTGCACATAATTCTAAATATGCTCCAATTACTGCTATATTACAATACATAGGTAGCTATTTTTTCAATACATTATATTTTTCCTAATGAACCATATATTTGGAGTACCCTTTGAAGCTGTTATACCACGCTGCCTTGGAATTGTCACGGTAGCAATAACTGTTGCCATAAGTCATATTCTGTTATGGTTCTATCTAAACTAGTATTGCCCAGTTCATATTTCTACCCATGTTGCCATGTCCCGCGTGTAAATATTTCAATTTCGCAAAATGGTATAACATCTATCGTTTCTTAGACCATTAGACTAATTTGTTTATGTCATACCGTAAGTTCATAAATTTACCAATTTATTTTTAGCAAGGAAGCCCTCCTTATCGTCTCTAATTAACATGTCAAATAATTAACAATTCGCTGATATTGAATTTGCTGGTCTGTAATTATCTGACTTTCTTTCGAATCTTTTTTCACTATAGGTATATTGTGTTCTTTTCATTCAAAAGGAACAATTGTCCTGTTAGGTTCGAAACAATGGATTAACTAATGCAATAGCAGTTGGAAAACATAATGTGAATTACATTCACAAGTTCCAAAACAAAGGGCACCACTGTTATACATCTGGATCCACTCATTAATATCTGGCCAGAAAACTTTTATTTGGGCTCCAGTTGGTTGTATTACTTACAATAATTTAAACAGTGAAATATGCCTTTGCTGTAGAAACTGACCATAGTCTTCAAGGGAAGTAGACGTACCATAGTCGGTGATAACCCGGAAGGCAGCCTGTTGCCTAATAGCTGTTTGAATATACCCAATAGCTTGTTGGCAAGATTGTCCACCCAGGTTGTGATCCTTGATACATAAATACGATTATCGGACACCAACATGTTACAGCTCTCAGTGTCTACCGTTGTCAAAAAAGATTGCTTACTTGCCACTTGATCGGATATTATTGTCTATCTGCCAAGCCTACATCAAGAACAAGATGAGTCAGACATCACGTCTTCCGTTAAACTACCATGTCACGCCATACCAGTGTACTTGGTTGTAACGTAATATATAGCCGAAGTACAAAAACTCCCCACACCACACAGCCAATCTATCGACACAAGACAGTAAGTATATTTACATATATGCAACTTCGCGTCAGTCACACAGTGTTGAGGTAACATTGATCACCAATGTGGATTGCTGACATATCTATTATATATGTATATATATATATATATATATATATATATATATATATATATATATATATATATATATATATATGTATATATATATATATATTATATTATATATATATATATATATACTATAATATATATACATATATAATAGATATGTCAACATACCACATTGGTGATCAATATATATATATATATATATTATACATTTATATATACATATAATATAATATATAATATATATATATATATATATATATATATATATATATAATAGATAATAGATATGTCAACATACCATATTGGTGATCAATATATATATATATATATATATACATTATACATTTATATATATCACACACGCACGCACACACGTATTTCAGACTGCCTGCATTTTTTAGGGTCGACTAGAAATACGACTGACATAAAAAGGCGAACTCAGTCTCTGATTCAACATGAAAGGTTTTGTAAGTACACCAACCTTGCCAGACCTCAATCAGTCTTCTCATAGACTAAGATAACACTAACTTATTGTGCTGTTCCACAAACTGGAAGAGTACACCGATTATGGACATAAAACATTAGTTTGATTTATTTCGATAATAATTAATTAAGACAATTACAATTAAAATGTTGAGCTTACAATTTTTTTTTCATATTATATTATCGCCATGATTTTGTTTTAAGCAAATATAAAGAACATAGTATAGCTTACAACACATATTTTGTATATTAGGTCTAAAAAAACAGTCATATTTAAATATATGTTGTAGGCAGTGTACGTATTAGTTTCGGATTTCCTTTTGGCCTTTTTGTATTTACCATATTGTATTAGTATAATTAGTATAATAATAGTAATAACTGTGTTGTTCGGGGGATGGGGAACCATAGACAAATAGTCCCCTTTTCAACACACAAGAACGAGACAGGCTTTGTTTCCTATTATAAAGTGGTTTACTGTGGAAGAACCGTATCGCTTGAAAACAATGGACACGGTACAAGAACATTATTCGGCTGCTAGCTGTATTGGCGTATGGATTTTTGTAAGCATTAAAGGAATTTGAATTCGATTTCAGGAAACTGAACATTCTATGAAAAATAGTACAGCTGTGCCGTTGACCACACACGTACCGCTTTTTCCACACTACAAAAAGATGGCGGTACATGATTATTAAATTACTGGCAGTGGTTCCCAAAACCTACCAAAATGTTCCCAGGTTCCATTCGCCTGACAAAAGTCACCTTGGCGTAGAGTTTGGCGCAGTTTTTATGGTATTTGCGGTGGGGTCTCGAAAATCAAATCAGAGTCTCTTACAGGCAAATTATAACTAAATGTCCACGTTGTGTCTACTTGTTCGAGAGAAATGACGTAACACATGGAATTTCATTTCATTTCTTAGACGGGATCGGAAGAGGCATTTTTTCCACTGTCGGATAAAGTATGAATCAGCACCATCTAGTGGCAGGTCATAACATATTCAACCAAAATGAAGGCCATCCGTCTAAAACAAAATCATAATTGTTGTTCATATTTCAGGTAGTAGTATCGTTGTTGCTTGTCGCCATGGTACCGTGTTGCCATGGTGATAGTGACTGCAGGAGCAAATGCGACGAGGTCTACGAGGATGCGTGTCTGAGACAATGTGATTGTGCCCACTCTAAGATGTCCAACGACTTGATTCAGTGTCATAAGAAATGTCGTCGTGAGCTTGTTAACTGCGTCGACGGCTGTATGCCGTTTTATCTAGGCTGGTGGTGATCATGCTTAGTTCCAGTGCGTGTACGTGTACGTTCTTAAGTACAATATATCAGTAGTGTACTTGGGGTTTATAATGGTCAGTACTTGTAATGTACTTGTACTTGATGAGATGTACTTGGAAAACTATTAAAATGTAATACACTTCAAGTAAATTGCAGGTACATTTGAAGTACATGTCATCTAATATGAATAGATAATGCTTTTAAGGAGGACACATGCTATTATGTTACATATATTTCATAGTAATTCGTATGGATAGTACGTGTTAAAATACAAAGCGATAATAACATTTAACATACAATTAGCACTATTATGTTATTAAAGTCAATTAATGGCACCTGGATAGTGTATCTTATAGTGGATTACTACTAATAAAAGTGCACTTGTACTTAACCTAACATATTTTGACTTTTATTTGTGTATTCTTTCTCGAAATGAGAACAGGAAGTGACATCGAGGTGTTTTTGACATATCGGACAAAACATATTTTTTGGTTTGCTCTCTTTTGCAGATTACAACACAGTAATTATTCTTTGCACTATTTGACTATGTGCATTTATAAAAATGATTAGTACATTTTGTGACATTGATTATTTGGTAATTTAATGTCACTTGCTCCCTTTTGTCATTTTATAAGGTTATTGGAAATAGAAACAATTATGTGACATAAAGAAGCAAGTGCAATCAAATCACCCATTAAGAAGTAATGTGGCAGGTCTTATGACATAATTATGTGACCAGTTGTCGTAATCAATATAAATGTTAAGTAATCTAATAATTAAGTAATACTTTGAGTTTTTGTTTTTTGTTTAAATTTGGCAATGCTCCAAGTTCGGGCATGCGACATTTTCCAGTTATTGTGTCAATTATGTACTGTTAGCAACCGTTGCTATTTGTTGTTGCGCAATAATTCGTAATAGTTTCATTACTTTGTCACTCGGTTACGGCCATGTCCGGACGATTCGGGAGAGAAGGTAATTAGGCAGAACAGTGACATTTCAACTGCAGGATAAACTGAATGAAACAGAACACAATCCCAACATTTATATGTGTTTTACTTGACAAAGAACTGTGCGCAGTGCAAATATGGTGATAATATGACACATTCTCATTTTGAGTGTTGAAATTAATAAAATATCGAAAATATATAAGTTTATGTCCAAATTATTATGAAAATATAGCAACTACATTCCTACTGAACTAAGAAGTTATTGCAAGTATCCCTATCCCTGACAGTATGCAGTAGCACGTTGGAACTTGTCCCATAAAATAACAATGAAATACAGACTGTATAAATCATTCTCAGAAATAAAAATAATAAATTGTTTTCCATTTTCGTACACTTGGTACATACTTTGCCATTCTCACTATAATTATTTGATTTTGCGATGCATATCTGTACGAATGTTCATTCAGCAAATGTATGCTCTGTGGCATGTCAATTGTTCAAGTTAGAGACACCTGAACATATCTCAAAATAACGGGTGCGTTCACCCCTTGTGCCCTTTCTGGAGCATTGAAGCAAGACGTTACATCTAAATGCTTAGGTTTTTAGTAAACCTTTCTCAGATATAACCATTAAGTAATTTGTAATAATTCTGAAACATCACCTTTTTTAATTTCCTGGAAATTGGTTGATTTGACAACGGATGACCCTGCTGGGTATGCGAGCTGCGGACTGATTGGATGGCTGTCGCAATAACACGTGATGCTATTGGTCACACACTTGCTCTCATTTGTCATGGTAAAATACAATTCCATTGTCGCTTGCTCGTTTATGCAATGTCATTTGTAGCAAATCTGCCATCTAAAAAGCGTGTTTAAATATGTTAAAATATGGATTATCGTCCCTTCATTGCGATTATTAACTGAATTCATTTTTGGAACAAAATGTCACTTGCTCAGTTTCGTAATTTCACGGCAGTATTGTTCCCAACTACTTGGCTTGAAAAACTGTCCATGTTCCCATTTTAAGACTTTAAGCTAATTTCTGCTTTACCAGGAGAAGTGGATTTTGTCCCCAGTAATATACCGTTTACGACCTTCTCTTCAACAGATAGCTGTTTTATTTCAGGACCTTCCTCTCGACAAATTGCCATTACAAAATGTACTTTTTGGCCACTGAAAGTGTCCTTTAGGGTTCTTGCTGTCAGTTGAAATATTCACACAAAATGCTCTGACAAACATAATCCATGCATATTGTGGAAAAGGACACTATGCGAATAAAGCAGGTTAGGGGAAAATGTGGAAGTTGCTGCCGTCTTATTAAAATGAAATTTGCCTGTGTAAGTTTACTAAAATACTCAGACAAAAATAATCGATATTACGAGTACAGCGCGCTAATAATGCAGGATGGGAAAAAAGGGAGGGCACGCTAGCCTGACTGGGGACGAATGGAAGGGCTGGTATCCTGGGACAACAGTGACTTTGGACAACATGGAATCGTTTGATGTTCAACAGCTAAAATTCAGTATCTGCAAAAACTGTGTTACGGTGAATTACATTAAGCTGAATAATAATAGTTAGAATGACACATATAGACCACGTTTGCGGGAGTTTCTGGTGACTGAAATAGAAACTTATAATATAATAATAACACATAATATAATACAATACATTTATTTATTTTGTAATGTACGTGTATGCAAACAAAAACATTCGGTACAGAACACATTGTACACTTCGTATAACAAACGGTTTGTAAATATTTACACGATATAATATACCAATATATCCAATCAATCACATACTTATATTCTCTATGTGCAATTGTATATGCATTTATTTGTACGTTTGTGTAAACACCCCAGGATTTTTGGTGTGTAAATAACGTATTATTATTATTATTATTAAAATCAATCAGTTTAACGTTTTCAAAGCTGAATGTTTTGTTAACGTTTGGACTTTGGACTTCAGACCAGAACGAGTGTTATCAGCAGCCTTTCCGAAATTATCCTTATTGTAGAGAGAAATGTTAAATTTAACTGCGATACTTACTATGGAGCACACAGTTAAGAGTGGGTTACATCCAGTACCATCCGACGTATTTAAGTGATGTCAAACACTACGAGGGCCTACGTGGGCTCTTATATGTGAAACATGTGAAGTGACAATCAGCATGGATCCACGGAAGCATACTCCTTTATATATATATATATATTTTATATATATATATATATATTTATATTTTATATATATATATATATATATATATATATATATATATATGTATATATATATATATATATATATATATATATATATATATATATATATATACATATGTATATATATATATATATATATATATACGTATACATATATAATCGCATTATATATATATATACGTATATATATATATATATATATATATATATATATATATATATATATATATACATATACATATATAATCGCATGGACTAACGTATCTTCGAGAATATTGCCGAGCCATATCAACCTAATAGGGGATTCCTGAAATAACACATGATTCATCTGGTGGTCGACGAACAACCGAGCATCCACAACAAAGCGTACACGAGCATAGCCTGCAAATATTTAACGAATAAGCGTGCCAGCAATAAATGCATCTTACAAACAAAAGCACTTACTTGTATTTTGACTTAGTCAATGGACGAGCTAATATGGCCACACATTGCAATACAAACTGTTTGAACTCAGAAGTGGCCACAGATAATCATATTCAAAATATACCAACATGTCCTGAATGGAAACAAGTTAAATTCAAGACTGAAACTGTGAAAGTGTTGCACACCACGGGACCTAATAAAATTACTGTTTGCTTTTCTCTATCTCTCTCTCTCTCTCTCTCTCTCTCTCTCTCTCTCTCTCTCTCTCTCTCTCTCTTTCTCTCTCTCTTTCTCTCTCTATCTTTCTATCACTCTTTCTCTCTCTCTCTATCTCTCTCTCTCTCTCTCTCCCTCCCTCTCTCTCTCTATCTTTCTCTCACTCTCTCTCTCTCTTTCTCTCTCTCTCTCTATCTTTCTCTCTCTCTCTCTCTCTTTCTCTCTCTCTCTCTCTATCTCTCTCCCTCTCCCCCCCTCTCTCTCTCTCTCTCTCTCTCTCTCTCTCTCTCTCGCTACTTTAATATTATTATCAACAATGGTTCACTAGGGTGCTAGTATCCACCGATTCGTTGTCATTTGGTGTTTCATTTTAAATCACTCCCGTGTTCCGGGTGAGTGCGAAAAACGGTGGCGCCACACCACGGAGTCTCGGAAACGGGTAATCGAGGATAGACTCAGCAGGAAATAGTTTCCCGTCGTAGAATGTTGTTCCATTAATGTTGGACTGCACCACACGTTAGCCAAACAAGGTGTGAGCAACATAAATACACAATGTGTATGCAACTTGTTAATTTACTAGCATCAACGGTTGTTTATCTAAACATGTGTATGGTGCTCGAAATAATATAGCGGCGTAGAAGAATTGCCTTCAAATTCAATTGGGAAAGAGTTCTTCAATAGTCAATAGTAACAGAATATAATACAATGTTATGATTTAGCACATACGTAAGTTTAGGAAGAGCTAACCGTGTAGGATCCATTCTTGAATACCTTCCAGAATGTCCAGAATTCAGGCACCATGCGAATAACAGCTCGTAATAAACTGGTACGCCACCTAGTGCACATGGAATGCAATAAGTAAATATGTGATATATCAGAGAAAGAGCAGCGACAAATAGTGCGCGTGTGCGTGCTTGCATGCCTGTGTGCGCCTACTCTTAAATCATCGCATCGGTCTGGTACTACATATTCGTATCATGAAATCAACGCAACCGTTGTACTGGCGATTGACACTACCTCCATAGTGCCATATACATACATACACACATAAAATCATACACACATACATACACACACATACACACACATACACCCATACATACATACATACATATATACATACATACATACATACATACGTACGTACGTACGCACATACATACATGCATACATACATACATTACATACATACATACATACATACATACATACATACATACATACATACATACATACATATATACATACATACATATATACATACATACACACATACATACATACATACACGCCAGCCATATCACATCATCATGGACGTTGTCAATGGATTCCCATTAAAACAACTAGTTATCGAACCCACCCGAAAATAGGTTAGGTTGGTAACAGGAATTAGTGCCCACGAAGAAGTTCAAATGGTAAACTCGTCTACAAAACCAAAACCGAGAAAAGTGAATCCAAAGAAAGCATTCACATACAACTAGGCGATGACGTAATTGTCACTTGAGAGAAACGAGTAAACGGTTAACATCTCCATCAAATGCTGCTAAATCAACAAATGAACTAACGCCACAGCTCAAATACGGCATCGGCTGGGCTATGAATAATATCAGCCCATCTAAGCGTAGTACCATCCATGGATAAACACCTTTGAGTGAAAGAACAGCGACGTACCGAAGACGTGCCGAAATTAACGTCTTGATTTTTTAATGATCGCTATCACGAGTGGTACATCACGTCTACCAGACGGCCACATCACGAAATACATGAACGTCCTTTCTCCAAACAATGTAAAATAGCGTGTATACGTCTGAATTAATCGTAGTTGACATGTGAGCTGGTTGACGTGTGAGCAGACCGGTTAGCTTGTATTAGTTGCTGCGATACATAATTATTTTAAACTATCAATTAAATCCGGTCCAGTCGCATTTTCAAGGTACGGATTTATTCGACTGTTTCGTTCGTATGTAGACCTTTTCTAGAACATATCACGTCTTCATGTTCAAATTATGACAGTAGTTGCAAAATGTGCACTGAATTTGTTGACTGTTGCAGGGTCGAGAAAAAAATCGAGTTATCTTAAACGGGCGTCTTCCGTCAGAGCGTCGACATGAAATTCTCTGTAAGTATGCTGTTTCAATAAGTAAAGTGGGGTTAACATTCGAAAGAGAGTGATCATGTCGGCTTACATGGCAACCGTGGTCTTACCTCTTGTATTGAACACGATGACGTATTGTTGTGTGCACAATATGGGATTTATGTTAATGGAATTGCACGGATGTCTGTTAGTGCGTGTGTGTTAGTGCGTGCGTGCGCGTGTGTGTGTAATGTATGGGTGTGTGTGAGTGTGTGTATTTTGCAAACATACTTGAAAGCTGATCTAGAACTCCTTTATCTTATCTACTTTAGTATTACTAAATATAGACATAAACATATATGAGTATGCATATTATATAGGTTGTGGGCGCAGTACATGATACTTTTAAATCATTTAACAAGATCAGGAAAGATGCTTGCCTTCTTTTACATAGAACAGTTAATTCTGGTTCTGTAATATTTGTTAACGCTTTTTGTCCTTTTATCATCATAACAAACAGAACATACCAGTATAACATAATGATATTCGTCACCCGAATGACGTCAACCATAAAATGTAAAAGTTGGGATATTTCCATCTGACGAAAAACAATTAGCAGATATAGGAAGGTTGTGACCTGCCACATTGGAATCTAGACAGTGCAATGTTTTCTCATATTGAGTGTAGTTAGATAGTTTTCCATAATAAGATCGTGCTTGAATATTCCATAATAACTTTAGTAAAGTTTATTTGTTTGCGCATCCGAATGCCATCTTTGTGAACCAATATAATTAACCATTAACCATATCCTATTTGCATTTTCATATAATTCCACATATTTGTGAAACCACTTTAATGTAAAATAGATTTATTTTCGACGTCCACTTTCACTGGACATCATTACAGTGATGTAGCCTTTTCACTAGTCTAAACGTAACATTTTGAAAGCTTACTTTGCTTACCATCATGTATCCATCCATCCATCAATCCATCCATCCATTCATCCTTCCATCCATTCACCCATCCATCCATCAATCCATCCATCCATCCATCCATCCGTCCATCCATCCATCCATCCATCCATCCATCCATCCATCCATCCATCCATCCATCCATCCATACACTCATCCATCCATCCATCAATTCATCAATCAATCAATCAATCAATCAACCAATCAATCAATCGATCAATCAATCAATCAATCAATCAATATATAAATAAATAAACAAATCCATCCATCCAACCATCCATCAAATCAATCAATCAAATCAATCTATCCATCCAACAATCCATTCATCCATCCACGGCGGCCGCAGCCGACATGTTTCATTCTGACTCGGCCGCCGTCTCTCAGTTGGTGTTTGTTTCACAACGTGTCTTGCCCAGATTCCATTGCTGCTTGTATCCCAACTGTTTCCAGGCATGTAACCTCTTTAAGGAGTTGAACGTGTTTGGGTTCCCAGAACATAGGTTCTTCTATGATATCGTCTTTGTGGCGATGGCGATGTCCTGATTTTCTGAGTCGTCCTATATTATAGGGTGTGTGGCTCAGCTAACTTACATTCAGAACTGTCATAAAAAGTCGTGTGTAGCATACGTTAATTAGACGTCACATTTCAGATGGTGATGTCAATACTGTTCATCGGTATGGTGACGAGTTACCGAGGTGACAACAATGACGACGACGACGACGCTTGTAAGACTTTGTGCGAAGAGACCTACGGCGAAAGCTGTGTTTCTTTCTGCCAGGCTCTGTATGATAAGTCAATATATGAATGTTTCCTAGAATGTACCAAGTCAAAACTTAAATGCACTCGGTCTTGTGAGCCGTCGACCTGAGAGGGTGACCTGACAGGGGTTGTGACACCGAGTGGCGATGGAACGAACTACTAATGAAAACTAAGTAGAATAAAACGAAAACGAGGCCTGCCATATTTTAAATTGAAAAGAACAGTAGTTTGGAAATCAGACTAGACAGTAAAAAAATTCATTGCTTAATCCTATGTGAAATTAGTTGATGTGATGTGAAATTAAATGCATAATAAAAATAAATGTTATTCGTCGTTGTCTTGCGTATATTTATATTATATTATGTGTACTGCATAATCTAGCAGTATTGTCATATTTCATGAACGCGCCACGTAACTCAATACGTAGCGCTTCGCCGAAGCCAACTACAAACTTCCTAAGACAAATTAAACAGTTGTTGTGGCACCTCGCTTAAAACAGGCAATTTCGCATTTGTTGCTGGATAATTAAATGAACTCGTATTTTATTTAATATTGTGTAATATGTATTTAGCGTTGTGTGTAGTCAGGCGCGTATATAGCCGTACGCACGTGCTTCCACATCAATATGGCCAAACAAAATGTCAATCCAACCCACCCCCAGAAATTACATAGTCCACACCTAACCTGGCTGGCTGGCATCCGTCGTGGAATGCAAGCTTGAATCAGAGAGCTGATAGGGCGCCATCTACAATCACTGCAAATGACACAGTGTTAACTTGACTATTGTGCCACTGGTTAAAAGTATGATGGACACAGTCCAGCAGATCCTTTGACTACTCAGCTCAGAGTTTGCGTGTCTTTCAGACTGAGCTCGCGTTAGACGAGGAAGCTGGTAACAACACTCTGTGTGACACGATTATCCAGCCGTGCGAACGCTCTGTATACAGTCAAGTCTGCATTCACTGCTGTAGGCACAGCCCTGGAATATTTGGAAGTAGACGGGGAAGGCAAAGCCAGAAGCTACTTGTTGCCCATCAAAACTGTTGAATTCTTCATAATATTAGTGATCATTGAACATGTCCCCCAAAGTCGGCTTCCTCTGACCACATTCCTAAAGTATTAACAGTGTAGCCTCTGCCAAAGAGGCAACCACTACAATCGCCCAGCTGTAGCAGGAGAGAGCTGACTCAGGAGTTAATTTACAGTGCAGTAGAGCTCTAGGAGTCAGGCCACAGTTGAAAATTGCATTGGTGGCCATGTTAACGTTTTGTTAGATTATAAGAAAACGTGACCACTAAAAATTCTGAAACGTTTTCACAGCAACTGCCATCATCTCATTGACATGCTGACCAAGTTTTATCAAAATCACATACCTCCAGCTCTTTTAAAACGCCCCGACGTGCGATGCCCATCAATTTTGACAAAAATAGCCTTGTATTCATGCGCCCACGTGGCCCATAGCAGAAAAATTCCCATAAATCCCTCCGCCTTTTAAACTCTAAAAAAAATGCACCATTTCACAGCCGATAGCTTCTACAAACAAACCTGTGAATATGCCTGCTCAATTGCACTTATGTCACATCGTATGAATTCTTTAAATTCACATATCGCAATTTAATACGCCCTACATTCGTGTGAAACAATAAACAGGAAGGTCAACTGTGGTCTTACCCCTCTAGTATTGAATGAGGGCAGTGGCCGTTCGTAGATCACTTGCTGCAGGAAATGAGCATACGCCTGTTCGTAGCTAAAAATAACTACATCGCCCTGTACCTCACACCACGACCCCGGGTGAGTGTGACGCCAGAGAGAACTGTGCAGCTATACGAGGTGTTCCAAGAAGACATGCCAGTTGATCTGCGTCAACTACAAAATGGAAAGCAAGATGCGAGATGGTGAATGTCGCTGAGAGACCCAACATACTCGATGACACGATACAGGAATATCCAGCGGATGATGACAACAATGATGATGGTGAAGACCCAGCGGATGATGACAACAATGATGATGGTGAAGACCCAGCGGATGATGACAACAATGATGGTGGTGAAGACCCAGCGGATGATGACAACAATGATGGTGGTGAAGACCCAGCGGATGATGACAACAATGATGGTGGTGAAGACCCAGCGGATGATGACAACAATGATGATGGTGAAGACCCAGCGGATGATGACAACAATGATGATGGTGAAGACCCAGCGGATGATGACAACAATGATGGTGGTGAAGACCCAGCGGATGATGACAACAATGATGGTGGTGAAGACCCAGCGGATGATGACAACAATGATAGTAGCAACAACAATGGAGACGACCCAACTCTATCAGGGAGAGCAACACGTGACAGATAAATACAGCGATACTTCAGCGGGTACTAATATTTATTAAATCTTTATAAGCTTCATTAAAGTATTGTTTTAATTAATAAATAAAGTTTAAGAAAATCAACATGTTGTTGAATACCAAGTTTGACACTAAGATAATAAAACAGTTAATTGGCTAATAACCAATGGTAGTAGCCACAGGCTCTTTATATAATACATCTGAAAAGAAACCACACTTTCAAGAAATTAATACTAGGTAAGGTATTCACGTGCTATCAGAATAACATGCAAATATTCAGCATATAATGAAATGTGTTTTTTTTCTCGCAAATTTGTAACATTGTTGCATGCATTGCAAAACTGACGCATGCTGTGCATACACCTCTAGTAAACAGCTCAACTCATCATCATTGAAGTTTGTCTTTCTTTCCCGTTTAACGGCACCGGCTGCGTCGAGTGCTGTCGCCATGTTGCAAAACGGGAATATGGGAAGGGGAATAACGGGGATTACCCCTTCATAATGACTAATCTAACCACGTGACAGCTTTACGCGCGTTCTTAGATAAGAAATAGGTCATGCGCGCTACATGAAACCCGCTTTGCTTAGTTTTACGCAACTACTTAGCTAAGCATGAATTGGAGTTTACGCACTGGCGTACCGCTAAGTAACCGCGTAGTTTAAGTAGGCGACATGAAACCGGCCCCTGGACTTGAATAGTGTCACATCAATAAGTATCCCCATATGATGCCTATACCTCGGGTCATTATTATATAGACAATAGTGATCCCCGGACATCATTATTTACATAATAATAACCCCAGTACATAAATGGTACCCTTTGGATATATATGGTAAACATCTATATAAATAGTACTTTGTTCATAAAATGTTCAATACCTAGAAAGAGTATTATATTTCTTCTTAACGTGCCTTGTCCGGCGATGTTGGAAATTAGCGGCAACGTAGGAACTATTTATAATTGATACTCGTTGTGGAGTTGAGTAGACATGTTTGACACAAGAGGACGTCTGGTCCACTTATCGTCAGACGCTGTCTGATAAGTGAGCGACACGGTTAATTTTTCTGATACATATTTTCTTACTAGCCATGTAAATCAGCTTCAATCACATGTTAACGCCATGGGTACCATCAACTGAAGATTGACATATAGATATATTCTTGAAAATATAACGCAATGACAATCAAGTTATCTCGCCTTTGAAATTACTGTATTTGCACAATTGGTATATACCTGTGTTCTCTGATATCATTGACTCACGGTTGCAGAGTCGGCAAAGAACAAGTTCGGCTACACGGACAACTTCCATCGGCACGACGACATGTCACGATTCGTAAGTACATCGGGCATGGTTTTCGTATTCTAAAGAGAGTACTCATGCTAATTTGCATGGCAGATATCCTCTCCAAAGTCCTCGTTTTGTACTGCACGTTATGCATAATGCTGCACACAATATGTGCTCGGGTAATGACGTAATTTTGTTGTTGTTGCTATTTTGTGCTGGCACAAGTTTGCGTTAGTGACCGTCGTTATTGGATATATGTTAGCTTATGACTTCAAAGGCACAACGTCTGGTCGTTTTTTTTTTTCGCAAACTCATATTATATATAGCATCATAAACTATATAAATATTATAACACGTGTGTTACAAAGCGATCATTTGCGAAATTATTTGTTGACCGTTATATGTTTAATTTGACTGTTTTGCCCCAAATATCATGTTTCATGTTGAATGGCAAGGTGTATTGTAATAAATTATGCTAAAACACTGTGGTACAGTAAAACACATTTTGGCGACAAGATTTTATACCAGACATAGCTTGTATAAAAAATATTAATATACGAGAAAAACGATCCGACGTTGTACCTGAGTTTAATAACAATCTTACTATGATTCAGCTAGTGCATTCGTGTATATTATGCTTCTCTTCATAGACCTGCATTTTTCAAGGGCTCATCTACGACCCCACAAAGGAGTCGTGACACTTTTTTCGCCATTCACCCCACTATTACCATAATCGTGAATCGCAGAGTATTCACAAAGCTATGCGTATTTTCGACGATTGTTCCAACTGCGATACAATTGTTCCCAATACCACCACTCTTGTTAGTCGTATGGTCATCTTCTTGTTCTCGTCCTTAATTCCTTTTCTGTCACTCTCTGTTGCCCACCATGCTTTTTTCAGATGTCTCTTCACACTTTCCTTCCATCTTACTTTTGGTCTTGCTTTTCTCTTTCTACCAACATATTCGGTTTCAATGTTCTCTTTGTCAAGCTCTCCTCGGTCATTCTCTGAATGTGTCCTGCCAATAGCAGTCTGCAGCCAACTACCTTCCTTTTATGGTGTTCCTTCTTTCAAATTAATTACTAATATTACTCAAGGCAACCAACTGAACATTGGTTAACAAAATCACCTTTACCGATCACGTACTCAAGCAACAAAGTGCACCAATCAGCATGGATATAATCATGTCACTTGTCTACGTGCATCGCAACATGAGATTAGCTGTGTTGGCCTTGGCCATGCTTGCCACTCCAAAGTGACCCAGTTTGTGGAGTAGGTAGACATTACCAAGTGGTTTGCTGTGCCATGCAATGTGTGTGTGTGTGTGTGTGTGTGTGTGTGTGTGTGTGTGTGTGTGTGTGTGTGTGTGTGTGTGTGTGTGTGTGTGTGTGTGTGTGTGTGTGTGTGTGTGTGTGTGTGTGTGTGTGTGTGTTTGTGTGTGTTTGTGTGTGTGTGTGTGTGTGTGTGTGTGTGTGTGTGTGTGTGTGTGTGTGTGTGTGTGTGTGTGTGTGTGTGTGTGTGTGTGTGTGTGTGTGTGTGTGTGTGTGTTTATTTCATTCGGTGTTTTGGCTCTACATTATGTTCTAGATCCCATTAAGCTACTTCCTCTAGATCATATTAAACGTAATTTGGGAACTGACACCATTCACGAGAATCATTTCTGCCGAGAACATCTTGTTTAATTAAAGGTCACCTTTCAGATAGTGATATCACTGCTCCTCGTCGTTATTGTGACGAATTGCCATGGTGACGATGATGACGACGCTGTGGCTGCTTGTGAGCTGTTATGCAATAAGAACTACAGCGGTGCCTGCGCTTCCCGCTGCGTGGCTCTGTATGGAAAGTCAACATTTGAATGCAACACTGAATGTCGCACGTCGAAAGAGAAATGTATTCGGCTTTGCAAGCCGGCGACCAGGGAGTGGTGGTAACACCATGCTGCGATGGAATGAACTACTATCGAACACAAAAGAGGATACAAAGGCACTTAAGCCCCCACATGTTAAATTGAAATGAACAGTAGTTTTGAAATCAGGCACTTGTCTAGAAAAGTTTATTGCATAATCATATATGAAATTATTGATATGATTGCATCTTGTGTTACGTTTAAAATGTAGAGTCTATCGAAGTGTGCGTTATGATTAAATCCGCATACACTGAATATCGAGCAAGCAAAATATATCATATATAATATAAGTTTTGTAATTATTCTGCCTTAATATGACCTGCAAAATAATTTGATGTGGCCTAATATCTGTGTGGCCCATCTTAATCCCAATTTACATTTTAATTATGCATGTGTACATTGTATGGCTGCTTTGCGTTACCTTCATATTGCATTCGGGCAATGCAGTATCTATGTTACGTGAGTAATATGATACACCGTTGATGCATTATTCATTGTTATAAATGTGTACTGTTTCCGATCCATATGGGCAATGCGCTACATATCAAACGAAAAATACTATACATGGCAGGATGTATTATAGTTTACTGAAGTGTCTTATTTCTTAAGCATGTGTGAAATGCACAATTTAAAAGTAGTTAATATAATTACACATACATCAAAGGTAAATCAATGTTTTCATATCAATATATATATATATAGAGAGAGAGGGAGAGAGAGAGAGAGAAGAGAGAGAGAGAGAGAGAGAGAGAGAGAGAGAGAGAGAGAGAGAGAGAGAGAGAGAGAGAGAGAGAGAGAGAGAGAGAGAGAGAGAGAGAGAGAGAGAGAGAGAGAGAGAGAGAGAGAGAGAGAGAGAGAGAGAGAGAGAGAGAGAGAGAGAGAGAGCGCGCGAACTCTTAGTAACCTAGTTGGTTCACAAGGTTTAGTCACTTTTGCATACTTTTTTCCTCCTGAGTGCGCAACAACATCATATCACGTGGATTGTATATCGTTGAATAAAAACATACGAAACAATACCTGTTTATGCTATTGTATTACACAATTTTAATAGAGAAACTATTTTAGCAGAGAGGAAGCTTGCACTCAGACCTAACGTTGATGTCTCGTACAAAGGCGAAGCAACGGAGTCGGACCATATGTCTGCACACAAACCTTAACATTATATTATATTATTACAATCGGTAGGGAAGATCTACGAACGAAATCAGAAACACTGTGTGTGTGCGTGCGTGCGTGCGTGTGTGTAAACAATTTAGAAAGCAACATGTGAAAGAACGAAGCTTTGATTGTGAATGCTGCATAATCTTGATTACATATTAAGTTACAAACAATGACACGCGTTCGGTGTCTTGTATTAGTTGAACGGTTGACGCGATGTCTGAAACGGATTCATCCCTTGAAAGCCAGTTGATATTATGTCCCGATAAAATGAATGAATACACTGTCCCAGTAATTTCAATGGTCAGCACATTCTATTTGTATACACCTCGCTGAATTAACACTCACCAACTTCTGAGCAATAATGGTATATGTTGTTTAAACTTAGCAAGTCTCTTCTGGGCGAGAGTGATAGTACACATAGCTGTATTCAACCAATTTTCTAAGCTAAAATAGAAGGGAGACATATTAGTTTTTCGTTTTACTTGGACAGCATGGTTATTCGCCCCAGTTGACTTGATTCACTTTAAGAAATGCTTCCCATTAAAGTGAGTACATAGTGATGTTCTTTGATGATTCCTACCAGGAAATGCATCCCATCAAATCGAGCGCACAATGGTGCTCATTTCATGATTCCCATTAGACGATACTTCTCATTAAAGTCAGTGCACACTGATGTTCGTTTGATGATTCCCATTAGGCAATGCTTCCCATTAAAGTGGGTGCACGATGATGTTCGTTTGATGATTCACATTAGACAGTGCTTCCCACTAAAGTGAGTGTACCATGATTTTTGTTTGATGATTCCCATTAAGCAATCATTCCCATTAAAGTGATTGTTAAAGTGATTTATCAATATAATGTCAGTAATTGCCATAAACCGATAAGTGGATGTAGTGACTGTCGTGTTTTGTTAACCAATGTCTTAGTCATAGTCGTCGGACACGGGGTTCACGGGGCTGTAACATTTTGGGTGTTGAAACTCGTGCATGCTTCGCCCCCCCCCCCGCACCCCTCCCCCATATGTTCGTATCCATTAACCTTTGCCCCAAACTTGTATTTCAACAGCGTCCGACGCCTATGCTAAAGTATGACTAAATACGTAAACACCACATCTCCGAAAAAGGTCAAAGAGCATGCGCATGATCTACTAATCGTCGATCAGAGCACAGTGGGTGTCATTCCTGTTGTGTGGCTGCATGATCTTATATATATATATATATATATATATATATATATATATATATATATATATATATATATATATATATATATATATATATATATATATATATATATATATATATATATATATATATATATATATATATATATATATATATATGTATATATAGTATTGGTAAAATGTCAATGAACCATCTAGTATGTCAGATATATTCTCTTGGAACCTTGGACTGAACATCAGAAATTATTTAAATTGTCAACATACATGTATGTTGTTTCTATGTCATAGATGGGAATATTTTTTTTTAAATAAGAGTGATGTGATGTGATGTGATTAGTAGTTAATTAATTAACAAATTATGAGAAAAAAATTGTAAATATTAATTAAAAATTAAACTGGAGTCCCCAACACTGGCTTAAATCGATATACAACTAAACTAGGTTCCTGTTTAGTTGTATGTCGATTTAAGCCAGTCTTGAGCACTCTAGTTTAATTTTGAATTAATATTTTATAAATTTTTCATTATTTGTTAATTAATTAACAACTGACTAATCTTACAATACATATTTTTAAACAATACTCCATATCTATGGCACAGATACAACATACGTTGACAATTTAAAGTAAATTTTTTTCCTGAAAAACAAAATGCTCCAATCACTTTTTACAGGTACTATATATATGTACATGTATATATATATATATATATATATATATATACATATATACATATATATATATATATATATATATATATATATATATACACACATGTACATGTATATAATATATATATATATATATATATATATATATATATATATATATATATATTCATATATATATTATACATGCATATATATATATATATATATATATATATATATATATATATATATATATATATATATATATATATATATATATATAGGTCAAGTTATCAGGTATATAAATGAGAGCAGTTGCAAGACTTGTGTCTTGATTTCATTGTTTGTTGCAGTGCCGATATAGAAAGAGTTAACGTAAACGGAAGACTTCTAACATCCCATTGACATGAAATGCTTTGTGAGTACACATCGCAATGATTTGTCAGGGCACAAAGCGTGGCGGTCTCTATGCCTTGCCCTCTAGAAACATGCAATTCGAATAACCACAACCATTTACCATATGACGCGATTGGGTGCCTAATTGTGTTGAAGGCAATCAGCTGAATATTGGTTAAAAAATCTTCGTTATCGATAACGTGCTCATTAACTAATGTGCCACCCAAGAATTATATCAGCGTCGAAATAATAATTATTGTACCATGCGTGTACGTGCGTCGCGTAGCTACATATGTCTTTAGTAAACCATGGTCGTGATCTCCCTCGTGAACCCATTCAAATGAACATTTCTAAACCGACCTCATTAAACAAGATATCATACATATGTGTTTAATGAGAGGACAATTTCAGCCAAGAGAATCTTTTAATTAAAGGTAATTTTTCAGATAGTGTTGTCACTGCTGCTCGTCGCTATGGTGATGAGTTGCCATGGTGACGATGATGACGAAAGTGTCGATGCATGTAAGACATCATGCAACGAAAGTTACGGTGGTGCCTGCGTTTCCGGCTGCGTGGCTCTGTTTGACAAGTCAACATTTGAATGCATCGTGCAATGTCGCACGTCGAAAGATAACTGTATTCGGCTTTGTAAGCCGGCGACAAAGGAGTAGTGGTGACACTAAGCGGCGATAGCACGAACTACCAGCAAAAATCAAGGAAGATGCAAAAACAATTAAGTCTGCCATAATATTATATTGAAACGAACAGTGGTATTGTAACCATTCACTTATCTAACAAAAGAAGGATTAATTACATAATCATATATGAAATTAGTTTCATTATGAATGAAAATGCAATGGAATGTATCATTGTATTGCGTATTGCTTTACCTTTAAAATATATCGGAGCTATGCTTTATGATAAAATACATATAATTATGCTGAATATCGCGCAAGGACAATATAAGTATGTAATAATATGATACATCGTTGATGCGCTACGCATTTTTATAGCATTTTGATATTTCCCGTTAGACGATGGTGTCCATTAAAGTGACCATTTTCATTGGATAATTTATTAGTATTTTAATTACTGCCACAAAGCGATTAATATATGTAATGCAAATTCAGAAATGTGTTATACAAACGCTATGGAATACCAGTCACAATACCATTAAAATGAGTGCTCTGTGATTGCAACTGGAATGTCTATTGTTCTGTTAATCGTTGTCAGAAAGCGAACTTTATGTAGTAAAATCCTGACATGTGTTATGCAAGCACTTTAGTAAGTACTTTCACGCAACATAATGTACCGATAATATAAGTAGGATGACACGCACGCAATCTTGTAGTACTTCACGTTACTGGAGGGCGCGGTGGCGCGGTGGCGCGGTGGCGCGGTGGTTAGAACATCGGACATCAATCGAGAGAACTCGTGTTCACATCCTCTTGCTGCTGAGTGGTGCCAGGTGTTTCTTGGTGCTGAGTGATGCCAGGTGTTTCTTGGTGCTGAGTGATGCCAGCTGTTTCTTGGTGCTGAGTGGTGCCATGTGTTTCTTGGTGCTGAGTGGTGCCATGTGTTTCTTGGTGCTGAGTGGTGCCATGTATTTCTTGGTGCTGAGTGGTGCCAGGTGTTTATTGGTGCTGAGTGGTGCCGGGTTTTTCTTGGTGCTGAGTGGTGCTAGGTATTTCTTGGTGCTGAGTGGTGCCAGGTGTTTCTTGGTGCTGAGTGGTGCCAGGTGTTTCTTGGTGTTGAGTGGTGCTGAGTGGTGCCAGGTGTTTCTTGGTGCTGAGTGGTGTCAAGTGTTTCTTGGTGCTCATCCAGTTAACAAAGACGGCACGTGTGCGCATATTTGAAATCCCACCCACCCTCCCGAACATAAACTGTTTTCTTTCAACATAAAATGTTGTTTGTTTCTTCCTAGATATGTCGCATTACGTACATGCGTAGATTCATTGTGAAAAACTACTTGAAGAGTTGTGCACAAGGGTTTTTTTATTTTATTTTAACGCTTTTAACTGTCCAGATTGGTACACGTTTTGCATTAAATGCTTTTCCCTCTTCGCTGAATCGTCAGCTGTGTACAAGGGTTTTTTAGTGCTGGTACTCATGTATGATGACGTTACCTGAGTACTACTTTGTGTGGCAAAATTGGCCCTCCCTCTCTGCATGATGTGTTAGTGGTTTTAAGTTGTGTATACATTCAATCGGCAAGCGACATTCTAGAATATATCAAATGAATAGCCGAAAGAGGCGCTGTATACAAATACATTTCTGACATTTGATTCAAGGGAAATTCATCTGCCAATATTCGTCAGCAGGTCAACAACTGTCTTGCAACAAGCACGTATTTGGAAACACACGTGATTGGAGTATATAGAATATTGTGGCACTAGTAGGAACTATTTAAAGTTGCACGTGCCATGGGCTCGAGTAAACAGGTTTTCATCAGTGCATCGACATGAAATTCTGTGTACGTACATCGCTAAGTGCTTTGTCCGTAAACAAAGCGGGGTTCATATTCCTAAGAGAGTGCTCATGCCGGCTTATTTTGCATTCGTCCTCTCCAGTGGTCTCTTTGTAAATTGATCTTTACGTCTTATGTTGTTCACACAATATATGCACGTAAAATCATGTCAATGGCTTTGTGTCGATTTGTTGTGCGGATGCAATGGTTTTTCTATAAGAGCATGTAGTGGTATCACATGAGTTTAATGACAAATAGATATATCGTTGGTCTTCTCTCAGCAGCGGCGTAGCTATCACATGTTTCAAGTATCTCAGCAGGAGATTAGATTTGTTGAGAAGCCAGACAATGCCAGGTACAAAGTTTGATCGTTTGTTTATCATATACCATTTTGATATGGTGTAAACTATATATATATATATATATATATATATATATATATATATATATATATATATATATATATATGTATATATGTATATATATATATATATATATATATATATATATATATATATATATATATATATATATATATATATATATATATATATATGTATATATTTATTTATTTATATTTTGTAACATCTTGACCTCCAAATGTGTTTTAACTAACCACGTTTTTGGGATATATTCTGTGACGTTTGATATATTGAATTTGCCGTCCAGAAATGAAATGAAATGGAAACTTGTTAATCGGGCCGAAACGTTTCGACAAAAATAACGGTTGCATTATTCTAACAAATCGAGGTTCATTAAAATACATTTTGGCGTCCAAGATGCTAGGCTAGATATAGTCAATTCTCCATACTATATCGCATATATAAAAATAATAAAACGGGCTGGTATAAATACACTTTTCAATAAAATACAGAAACACAAACTAACTTAGTCACATCGTCAGGCAAGAAGAAGGAATTCAAAGAGAAAGATTGTAGTAAGCATTGGAGTGGTTGACGATAATAGAGGCAGAGGAAGACCAAGAGCCACATCATGGACATACAACTAATTGCTAGGTATGGTTGAGGACATGAAATATGAAAGAAAATATTTTTAGTCAGAATGGCACAACGCAGTGAGGATCTATGGTTGCCGACCATTGTCATGATACAAGGCATCTTATATATATATATATATATATATATATATATATATATATATATATATATATATATATATATATATATATATATATATATATATATATATATATGTGTAACTGCTAGCAGCGTGAATATGTTTAAAAACAAGGTTGACACATATGTCAGGAGGGCGGGTTATAAGTAGATGAACATTGTTGGACTCTCGATAAGCCAATGGCTTCCTTGTCCACTTGCCATCTGGGCATTTGGCTTGGATGGCAAATCTTGTTAAATTTAGCAAAGGGATTATAAAGTCATATGCTACCACTGTGGATATTGGTAAACATATTCATATACAAATTCCGCTCAAAAGAATCAGTTCGGGCCAGAACAATTTGATGTGACTAATTCAACTACTATTGATTCTACTGAAGGGCTGAATATGTTATCCGTGATTCTATTAAACGGAGTCCAGTGTGTAACTGAACAAACAAAGTGAAATGATTGCATAATTTTACTTCCACGGTCGAGCATTGCTAAAAGTAGTAATCCTAAACATAACAACAACACAATTAATGTTCTTGAAATATGTATTTAATGACTGCAGCTTTATTTTTAACAAGCTTTTACAACATTGCCATCCAAGGCATAAAGCAGGAAACATTTAGTGAGTCTGTATGCCACGTGCGCCTCTCCTGTGATTAGTTATTCACACACATGCACGCTCACACGCACACGCATATTTAAATTAACTAAGCTGTCAACTTTAATCAAAGTTGTAGTGTCAACATGTGCTAAGAGAGATGCAAATGTTAAGACTTCCTTATCATACATAATTATAGCAATTACGTCAAGGTTTCTGTGTGCAATACCTTTGGAACCATAACGTTCCACTCGTTGACGCGCTGTGTGGCTGAGAAAACATTGTTCCTTCTTGTTTTAACTTCCTGCAATTCAGTAATGCATTACAATTGATTTGTAGTATACCATTATTGCTAAAAGTCAATGTAAGTAATATTTGGTCACATAGCTTAGGCTTTTCTCACACACTCGGTATATTGCCAACGTATTCGTTAGCATTAGAGGAATGATAAAATGATTATTACCATGACGATCACCACATTTTCGACAACAATACGTGGGCATGAGTGGACACCAAGCATATCTCAATATATGTTAATGTCTCTGCAGATTAAGTCTCACATCCACTCGCCACTGAGAGGCCAACTTGGGGTTGGGTACTTGCAGTCATCAATGCATAGCAACAGCTCTCGGCGACAATTATTACGACATTCGTCTATGCCCTTGTAGATCACCCAGTGGACAACTTCACAAGCATCAATGCAGGATTCGCCACAGATTCCTTCGCATTTTTGCTCGCAAACTACTTCCTTGTTGCTAATGTCGCCATGGCAACGCGTCGCCACGACCACAAGCATAAGCAATGGGATCATCTGGAACAAGTGGAATATAACACGCGTGAGACATTAATGATTAGATCCGTTACAATTAGTATGCAACCAAACTACGATCGAGGGTATTCGCGACTAAAATTATTTAATTTAACTGGTAATCATAATGACGAAGCACCCCAGTACCCACAGTAATTTGACGTATTCTTGAATCATTGCTAAGACACTCTATGATATACTTACAATGAGTGCCATGCCTTCTTAGGTATGCGAGTGTCGACCGTTTTCCTTGTTGTCCCTACAACAGGTAAATCAGTAATAGAGACACATAATATGCCTGAAAGTAACTCAAACTAAAATCACGTAAATATATCTGAAATTCCCATATTGCTCTGCACTGGAGCAGGGGGGAACACAGTCCAGGAACCCATGGATTTGAGGAACCTCGAATATATGGAAGAGAGGCCATATTCCAACATGTTCCGTATAACGAGAGTCAAGTGCACGTGTGCGTGTGTGTGCGCGCGTGTCCTTGTCGGTGTGCGTGTGTGATGCAAAGCTTTGTGCATATAAATATACTTACCGTCTGGTGTTGGCAGATTGACTGTATATGCTTGCGACGTTTCCCGCCTTGGCAAATGGCAATATATTAGGTTAAGCCAGAGACATTTGAGTGGGTTCACGTGGAAGTTCAAGATTAAACGTGATGTCTGTCACACATTGCTCTTGACATAAGAGTTGCATATGGAGATATATTGTGCATTGTGTTGTTGACAGAAATACATATACTTATTTTATTATGTTCTTGCTACATAATACACTTGCTTGACCAATTGTCATAAATAAATTCATTAAACTATTGCGGGGTATTATTACTAAATGTTAACATTACTATGGGAATTGCAAATATATTTAAATATATTCATTTAACGAAGCGAATCTCGACAGCAGTAGAACATTTGTAAAGAAAAGAACAAGCTGGATTCCGAAAGGGAAGAGGATATACATACCACGTTTTCACTTGAGCAGTGCTATGAATGTCAGACAGAAATGTGCTTAAATTTTGTAGAATTTGAAAAAGCCTTCGACACATATTGTGGACCTGTTTTACGAGAATTACACGTGTACCAACAGACAATAAGAAATCACATTTATGGAAAAGAAAGGAGTGAGACAAGGTCGTGTGACGTCCGCAGTCTTGTTCAACCTTGTCATAGACTGGATTCTTACGAGGACAACAAAAGGACAAGAAAGACGAATTAAATGGAAAGTGTTTTTTTCGCACGCACGCCAAGCACTAATAAAAACAACAAATAAGAAATCGTACTTTTAATATATTTATATATATATATATATATATATATATATATATATATATATATATATATATATATATATATATACACACCAGCAAGTCCGATAAATTGTGCGTATGTACGTATGTACATAGCCGCTCAATATCATCCGGCAACACTCAAGTATAGCTGTTGAGTCTTCCGCACGATAGTTGTTCACTTTTGAACACTGGGTGGTAGACACTCACGTTGTCAAGTAGTTGCTCATTATGTTCGTTGAGTTGACGTCCTTCCACAGTGCAGTGCACTTGTACTCCGATAAGAAGTGTTCAAATGTTGACCACTCATTTTTCTTCGCGTGTTATTCACGGCATCGCACTGCACACATCTCGCCTTTCAACAGACACTGTTCTTGACATATGATATCCAGTTCCGGTCTGACGAATTGTTCAGCGCATGGCCTCCAGCACGTCTTCCGGTTGTAGATTTCCCTAAGCAACATATCGTCTTATTTAACGGAAATGTGCGTGTGCGTGCGTGTGCGTGCGTGTGGGTGGCGTGCACATGCACGCGTATATATATATATATCTCTGTGTGTGTGTGTGTGTGTGTGTGTGTGTGTGTGTGTGTGTGTGTGTGTGTGTGTGTGTGTGTGTGTGTGTGTGTGTGTGTGTGTGTGTGTGGTGTGTGTGTGTGGTGTGTGTGCGTGTGTGAGCGTGCATGCGTGCGTGCGTGCTTGCGAGCGTATGTGTGTGCGTGCTTGTTCATATTCTGTGTGCCACACAAATATAAATAAACATTACAAAGGAGCCTATTTATAGTTGGATATGTTATTTAAAAAAATCATATACCTTGTATTGGATTTACATATAACACGAATATGTGTACGTAGGAAGTGTACGGTGATGCTCCCTCTATGACTGCTTTTGTTGAGATCTTTTCAATTTCGGTAGACAGTGTAGAGTCCGTTCACTTTTTTAGTGAATTCTTAGACATACCAAAGCAAATGTATACGTGGCTAGACGATGCAACGCACACAATCAGCAAAAAATAATTTTGCCAACCTGCAAACTTTGACACATGCCAGGGTAAGGTCGTTCGAGTCACTGTTAAAACTTCTTCCGTTGACAGTGGCTCCAATAACGGCAGTCGTCAACATTAGCAAGACCAACGTGACAATACACTGAAACATGAAATGGCGATTCTCTCATTGAGTTCATGAATACGTACTCTCTGCGCATGCCAGTGCGATGGAGATGTGTCCACTATAGTTGTAGTTGTTTTTCCTAATTACATGACAAACCAAGCATGATAACGTGTTTGCAACTAAATAACTGTTACATACAACGATCACATTCCGTTTTTAAAACACGAGTAGGCAGAATAGTAATGATGAAATATGTATTGGACTAAGTTGTTTAACCGTGTTTTTTGGCGTGTTTTTTCTATACTCATTCTACAAAAATGTGTATAAATGTATAAATAAAGTGACGCCAACTAGCATGACATAATTGCTTCTAGCAAAGTAAAATCATGGTGTGGCAAAACGGATTTTGCATGAAGGTTGGCTCTTATTAAAGAACAAATGGCACTGAATGGCTCGAATTCCATTGCAGTATTAAACTCTGCAGAACACAACACAACACAACACGAGATAAGATATAAGATTAAGGTCAATGACGTCAGCTAGTTCGACGAACAGGGAATACTCACCAGTGACGTCATCTTGGTAATGAGACACATTCGACAGTTAAATGACACGATTCAAGTCCTGAAACATGACAAGATGGAAGTAATTCATGGAAAATGGAAAATAGGAAAATAATCCAGTAAACGTGTGCGTGTGTGTATGAATACTTGCGTGCGCGCGTGCGCGTGCGTGCGCCTGTGCGCGTGCGTATTCATACGGGCGTGAGATAATCTGGTAAACGAAATTAAATTAATTAATTAACTTATTTGATTAAATTCAATTAACATGTATGTAACATGCATGAATATGTGTGTGAAAATGTGTGTGTACATAATAGTGTTTAAAACTATGGTCAATTATATTTTGCCGATCCACATCACATTCCGTGTTAAAACAATGTTTCAGTTAAAATCTCTTCAGTGTGGTTTAATTGATGTCACGATCATTCCAGTAGCATTTTCTCACAATAACCCAATCGTTGAGATACAGCAAAACGTGAGTAGATAACCAAGCGTATTGAAGCCTCGGCTTCACTTAAAAATTGCCATCAGTTTAGACAGCCAGAACATGTCCAAACACTTACCTAGTGATAAAACGTCCCGATTATAGGTAGAGGCGGCGTTGATATACTCTGCCGCTCAACGACACGTCTTTTATATAAGGAGATGCTTCTTACGGAATAGTCCGTGAGATTGTTGAAACACAGTGTTTGTTGACAGTGTAAACATTTTCAGAAATGGATCAAATAAATATGGCACTTTATATATTTATGTTATTATGTTAGGGGTTTGTTGAACTCAAAAATGAAGGTCAATGTCAACGTATTGAGAGTGTGTTTACGCGTACACTGAAGTTTTGGTATGGATTTGAGTTGTACGTTTGGTGTTGTAAATAGATTGCTGCTTCGAAATGCGTTAAACATAAACATTGACCAGCTGCATTTAGATATACATTTTAAACAAGTTAATATATTCTGTGATAATGAATACGTGGTGCATGTCATGGAGGGAAGAACTAGTATGAATACAGTTATTGAGCTCATACTATATTTTATTGTTCATACTAGAGTTATATTGTTCATACAAGAAATATGTTTTTCATACTAGAGTTAAATTGTTCATACTAGAGTTATATTCTTATCATCTGTGCACAGTTCAGATCACGGGTACACAAAGTGTTGCACCGACACTACAAATGTATCCAATGTAAAATATAGTTAATACACAGTAAGAACGAATCTGCTTTGAGTTTGATCACCCGGTAAAGTACGTGACCCTGCATTTTGCGCGAAGCCGCTCTTCCATACGTCATAGACTGGACACTATTTTGTTGGGAAAAGTGCATACATACAACAACTAATAATAATAATAATAATAATAATAAAAGTACTTATATAGCGCCCGATCAATCGAGATTGCTCTCAGGCGCTTTAAATACATAGCAATATTTTACAATCCATAAAATTGCTAAGAGAATAGTTATACTGAGAATAGTCTACACAAATGCTAAACATAAAAAAGAAATGCTAACAAAATAAGCATGTTAAAATATTCTATAATAATACTTTAGATATAGTTTGTAACACAAGTAAAAGTACGAAAATGGTCATGAAACTGCCAACAAATTAAATGTACTAAAATATTCTAAAAACTACTATAAACATATTCATTTATACAAGTAAGACCCATAATATAACCATAAAAACGCTTAATGCAATTATAGAAAACTATTCTTAAGAACTATGCTTTAAATAAGTTCAGTAATACAAGTGAAACTAAAAGAATGACCATAAATATGCTAAGAAACTAATATATACAATATATGATGAATGCACATTAAATGTCCTCATCGGTGAGTTATGTCAAAGCTTGTTTAAAAGGGTAAGTTTTTAAAAGTGTTTTAAACACTTGTAATTATTTCGTTGTCCTGATAGAAGGTGGTAAATTGTTCCATAGAACGGCTGAGCAAACAGTGAAACGGCGATCACCACGTGTGACAGTCAGTGAAGCCGGTACGAATAAAAGCGCTGGCAGCGAAGCAGATCGTAGAGTTCTGTTAATGGGACGGTAGCTAATTAACTCGGCCAGGTAGTCCGGCGCCAGACCATTTAAAGCACAATAAGTAAACAAAAGCACTTTGTAAGTTGGTCGAAAATGAACGGGCAGCCAATGTAAACGCTGCAACACGGGTGTAATTAACTGAATACCTACTCAGTAGTGGGTTATTTTCAATGAATCAAACAAAATGTCCGGAAACCATGTCTGAGGCTGGTTACCAATGCACGTGTTTAAATGCAAGGAGCATAGTAAAAAAGAAAAAACGAATAAAATATTATGGTAGAAGATATTGACCCTCACATTATTGGTATAACCGAATCATGGGCAAACAAAGACACACCAGATGCTTAATTAGGATTGATAGGATACGTAATGTTTAGGAGAGAGAACGAATAGGAAGAAGGGGAGGGAGAGTTACTTTATATATAAAAGAATCTATTCAGGCTTACGAAATAAAATTAGAAAGGGAAGCAAATTGCGATGAAGCTGGTTGGTGCAACATAATTACAGAAAATTAATCAACTGCGACGGTCGAGATGCGTCGGACCGTATACAATCGGGCGGTGTGTGGCGGGCTTTAATTTTACGTCAATCAAATCGTGATGCCTGCGAAACATATTGTTTATAATAGATAGAACATAAACACGGAATAAATGAACAAACCACATTTTACGATGGGTCCCTAAAATATGTCGATATTGCACAATTTATAGCAGCACTGTTCTTAAAATGTTGACTGAATTTAACCATATTAATACTTCGCCAATGATGAATAAAATGCTATTTTGTCATCAACGTTGCAAATGTTCTACAGTGGTGTTCACGTGCATCGAAATGGTTCTTCGTCGCAAAGCTCGATTTACTGTGTCATTGTGCACGTATATTTACGCCAACGTTTACTTGAAGAAATATGACTTTTTTCCAAGTGAGTAAGTTTCATTCGAACGTTTGTGATATATACTGGTCAGGGATGGGTTCAAGTACTCGAGTACTTGAGTATTGTGTACTTAAGTACAGCAAGTACTGTACTTGGACTTGTACTTGCCATTTTGCTGAGTGCAGTACTTGTACTTGGACATGTATTTGACCGTCAAAGTACTTGGATTTGGCAAGTACTATCTTAAATACTTTTTATGTTTTTTTTTAATATTTGGCTCTATCGTACTCAATGTACTCAAATTTTACGAGTATGCTACAAGTATATCTTAGTATTTTCTCAATATATGCTGTGAAAATTAATTTATTTGTAGTTAACAAAATGAAACTACCCTGAAGTATTGGAATGTTCAACTATTTTATTTAATTACTTTGTTATTTCTGATTGTTTCCCCCCTTGCCATCCCTACACATAGTACACCCCCATTCGCCAATAATCATGACTATGATACCCAAAAAAGGCAACAGGCGGCATCTTTTCCAATCATAAACATCATGTTAAGCAAACAGTTGTAGGCTACCAGTTCAGGCCATAATCCCTTTGTTTAATTAAGCCACATGTGGTCCAGAGTCCTGAGACTTTGTAGGTAACATCTGAGTACTCCAGATCTGGAGAACTCCTAACTGACCCTTGATTGCAATTGCAAATGATGACTCAAGTGCTTCATAACAATGAACTCAGTGTGCGATCATTGAAGCCATGAGACATGCAGCATATCTCATGGCTTCACTGCAAGTGAAGCGATGAGGCATAAATGCAGCGTTCGATGTACTTGACTGTACTTGTCAAAGTACTTTGTACTTTAATTTTTCACAAAGTACTTGTACGTGTACTTGCCTAGATGTTTAGACAAGTACTTGGGCTTGTACTTGGACTTGGCAAATTTGAAAGTACTTGTACTTGCACTTAAGTATATTGCCCATGTACTGATGCCCTGAAACTGGTGTAGGACAAAGTGCCACCACTAGAAAACAATTTAGCGGCCAAGTTCATACTATTACAGTTATGTTCAAAACACTCAAATATTAAGTCCACAAAACTATAGTCCAGAAAACGTATGTTTACATGCTACGTTATTTAAAGCTCTATGTGAAGAGACGGACATCACAGTCTCACAGTCAAACACAGCATCATCTGAAAAACAGACGGACATCACAGTCTCACAGTCAAACACAGCATCATCTGAAAAATCGTCTTGTTAACTTTTGTTTTCCTCCTTAACTGACATAAGTGTTCATCCATATGTTGACAATCGTACCTTTGTTTATTGATTTTAACTTGGGCAAACGTGCTTTCTCTGTCGCTGCGTCTAGGGTCTGGAATGAACTCTCCTTTATTCCATTATTATTAAAAACTCAATACATTTATTCTAAATTCCATTTTCACCATAAATCTTCAGTGGTCCCTCGTTCTGATAACGACTTTGTACACGATTATTAATGGTGTTGTTTTGTTGCGCCTCTGAGCTCAGGTTCCTAAGGGCATAGGCGCTACATAAGTTAATTAATATCATTATTGTTATTTATAAATTGCCTAGCCCTTTCGTTCTGAAGTGCCTCTGAGCTCGAGTTTTAAAAGATTTTTGCGCGATATACGTTTTCGTGTTATTTTAATTATTATTATTATCCTGATTATTATTATTGTTATCATTATTATTATTATGAACATGTATACATGTTCAATAACATTACGTAATACAATGACAACCATTTATCATAATCTGCATTAAAACCCATGGATATGCACACGCACGCGCACGCACACACACTCGCACGCACGCACGCACGCACAAACACAGGCAAACTCATACACATTCACCTACTGACACATAGAGTAGACCGTCGAGACAGTAAATATATAATACTGCTTTTACTGATAGCTTTTATCTCTAAGTTCCGTGCTGAACTGAAGCCCAGGAGTTAGCAAGCGTGTTGTACGGGACATCTTGGAGCATGTCTGCTGAGGATGCTCGACCTATATCACTTGCGTCAAGGTTATATCAATATTTGTTAAGATGAGCTGCAGGTAGCTGCAAATAGTAGGGCTTGACCATGTATTGATTTTTCATTTGCATACATTTGCATATACATATTTTTAGAATAAAATTCAATTTCAGTCAAACAGTCTTGAAACCCTGATCGAATGCCACTTGATTATAATGATGTGTGAGGAAAACTTCAAATGGATTGTTCAGAATAAAATATGAAAATAATGTTGTTTCTTGACTGTGAACCGCCATCCGATGTATGTAGAGAACTCTAGCAAAATTACATATAAAACGTTTTGTTTTATATGTTTACCTATGTGCATGCATGGCGTGTTGCGATCAAAATGCACCAATAATGTTTATATTCTCGTTGAGACAGTACATTTGTTCATTTTCTATTTTACGAGAGGCTTGTCCTTACCCATGTACATTGACATCAGGGAAGACACGATTGTAACCTTACAAATATGCACTGTCACAGTGTTATACACTAAGATCCCATTCCCATGTTGACGTACCTCAGCCTGTACTGTAATCAAAGTCCTTCCTGGTCCAGCGGAACACAAATTAACTAAGGACACACGGGTCATAATCCCAGAACATCAGCCATATGCCAGCTTGGTGTGTTTACCAAGGCCTACGTGTGTGGTAGGAGCAGCCTTGAGTAGTTTCTTAAAAGGTTTTGGATAATTTACATGTTGCAGTTATAAATTATTGTTTTTCAGGTCACCAACGCTTCTACATAGAATTGAAAGTGAAAATTTATTTCATTTGGCATGAACAAATCTAAGAATACAAAATACGGGTAAAAAAAATATATACATACTTGGACGCCAGTAACAACTTGGCATCTAGTTGTGGCAACTAGACGCCCTAAATATATAGTTAAAGCATATCACTGAATCATGCGCCGAACAGTGAATATGTAGTATATAAAACAGTTCTTGAATGGATACCATTAATTAATAAAAACAGAAAAAAAGAACAAAAACGATTAAAAAAAGTATCAAAAATAATAATGTAAAGATAAACAAATAACCATTCATCAGTATTACATTTTACACTGATTTAATTTTTTTTATAATAGGTTTTCATTATGCAAATGATGTAAAAAGATACACATAGATGTTCAATTGTCTAATACCATTTCAAACAAAATGCATATCGTACTGTACAGAATACCCACAATAATAAAACTACAGAAGTACACAGTTTAATGATATAATAATTATTTTAAACCAGTAGAATCAGAATACATTATACAGCATGTTGCAATATACTGTGTTTGTCATTGGGATGCAAGTGAATCACCATGCAATGGGTTAAAGCGAAACAAACCTCATAGTTTTGGAATAAGAATATCACGCCAGTGGTTTACTGAGAATGCGTTCTAAAACTGGGAAATTCCGGTCATTTCTCCCGTTGTCCGAAGGTTGACATGTTAAGCGCATGCAAAAGCTCCATGAAAATGGGGTAACCTAGACTACCTGTGACATAATAAGTGAGGCCGGCATACACAGAACCATCGCAAAGTCTCAAAACGTGCTGTTTTTCATATAGATGATTAGTTTAGCAAACAAAGGTCAAAATGTGTTACATAACTTGAGCTTGGACGCAAACAGCATGGCCATATCATATTGCCAAGCATACGAATAGGTGTATACAAATATATCGGCCCCTGTCGCAAATGGTTTGGGAGAATGATTCTGGGCTTATATTCTGCCTCCTTGTTCTTTTATTTAAATTAAAAGAATTTACACTAGTAGTGCACACACGGTAGTCCACATAATAGTGCTGCCATCTAACGTACGACAGAGAGTGATATTTGCAGAATGCAAGGATGCCATCGGGTGACTAATGTATTACTACTTGAGTGAATATGTACTATTATACGTTTGCGCATAATTCCTTCTGTTAGGATGGTAAAATTTGGTACGTGTAGAACCGGTTTGACGTGATTGACACAATGGTATAATTGTGAATCACATTTACTGAATGTATAGGAATTTTAATATATGAACTAGCCAGTTGTTGTTCGGCAAGCAAGCAAGATGCGACAAATGATTTCACATCTTTGACAGATGTTAGATAGCTCGCTTTATTACTATAACGCATTAAGTTGTAGGACAGAGAATATTCACATAAAGACAAATAAGTGAAAAAGAGTGCCAGAGTAGACAAGCGCACCTACATTGAAAACCTAGCAGAAGAAGCAACAAGAAGGGATATGGAGTCACTCTGCCAGATAACCAAGAAGAAGGGATATGGAGTCACTCTGTCAGATAACCAAGAAGAAGGGATATGGAGTCACTCTGCCAGATAACCAAGAAGCTGAAAGGAGATACATGTCCTAACCAGAACATATCACTAAAAGATGCAGATGGAAATATCATCACAGTCGAGGAAGGGAAGACAGAGAGGTGGAAGGAGCATTTCCAGCAGGTTCCCAATGGTGCAGACCTGCCCACCCTTGCATACATTCCGGAGGCAGTAGGTGATCTTGAAATCAACCTCGACCAAATCGCAGAAGCAGAAATCAGAGAAGCCATTAAAGCCCAGAAGAATTGAAAAGCACCAGGAAGCGACAGCGTCTGTCCAGAAATGTTGAAAGCAGATGAACAGGAGACACCTAAAATCCTCTGCCAGATCTTCCAGAAAATTTGGGGTGAAGAAGACACACCAGATGATTGGAAGACAGGCACAATTATGAAGTTGCCAAACTGGGCAACTGTAACTGTAGTTGGCTGGGCATTACTTTTTTATCAATGACATACAAGATTTTCAGCCGCATCACCCTGATAAGAATATCAACAGCTACTGATACAATCCTCCTTCTGGAACAAGTCGTGCATCGACCACAATTTAACGTTGCGGCAGATTTTGGTACAAAGCATTTTGAAAAGGCCTTTGACAGCCTTCACATAGAATCCTTGTGGAAAATACTACGGCACTATGGGATCCCACAGAAGATGGTAAATGTGACCAAGATACTTTACACAGACGTCCAGTAACAAATCGCTTGTAACAGCCACCTGACATTCAGCATCAAATCCGGAGTAAAGCTCATTATCTCACCATTTCTGTTCACCTTCGCCATTGACTGGCTGATGACAGAAATTACCAAAGTTGGAAAATAAGGGCACTCATATTGACAGTTCAATCCTGGAAAACTTGGACTATGCAGATGATATCAGACTGTTGTCTAGCAGGCACAAGGACAAGAAAACGTGGACAATCTCACAACAACAGCAACACAGATCGGGTAAACGTTAAATACAGCAAAAAACGAACTAGTGAGGAACAACTACAAGACAGACAATCTCATTACCATAACCAACAGTGATGCCTTGGCGAGGTTCAGCACTTTGCACACAAAATCACAATATATGGAGAATATGTTAAATATGGCATGGCTAGAATCAGAAAGGCAAGCCAGACTTTCGCTATGCTGACGTCCATCTGGAAATCCAAGCAATCCAGATTGAAAACAACACTGAACCAACAGTAACGTTCTCAGTTTACTTCTGCACGGCTCCGAGTGCGGGAAACTGACAGCCAAGCTAGCGCATAAGCTCGGAACCTTCCAAAAATAGGCGTCGACGGAAGATCCTATTGGTATTTAGGCCCAACACCAACACAAATGAAGAGCTGCTCCGCAAAACTGACGCTACATCCCTGGCCATGGAGATCAAGAGGAGAAGATGGAGATGGCTTGGACACGTGTGCCGAATGTCACCTGGCGCACTGCCCAAAACAGCTTTACGCTGGACAGCGGATGGTAGAAAGACAAGTGGTCGCCCGAAAGAAATATGGAGACGAACAAGGAGATCAACGTATGGAGTCTGACATGGGGCGCCACCACAAAACGGGCTGTAGACAGATAGCAGTGGCGCTTTCTTGTTGAAGCCTTGTGTGCCAACTGACACAAAGAGGATTGAGTGAGTGAGAGTATTAACCGCATTCATAACATAGGGGTATCTAACAGTATGGCGCGGCCCATGAAATTAAGGTTAGTAAACCACTAGCGTTGTATTCTTAGTTGTAGGTGCATAGGCCCAAACCCATGACTTTTATTTCCCTTTAACATGATATTTCACGGGGAATTAGACGTATTCAGTAACTGGACATCACATGCCTGACCATTGGAGCCGTCGAATATATTTCATAAAAGATCCAGTATTAAACAAATCCCCCAATCGAACCAGGTTCAGGAAACATATCCAGACATTCAGTGGCAACGTGCAATATGAACAGTAGTAACTTACCAATTTTGTTTACACGATGAATGCCTCAGAGAATTTGAATATGTAAGGTTTCTTTTCTGCTCTGTTACGCATGTTGTCATTGCTTAGCAGTTTTTTTTTATATTATAGAAGTCCATCTCTAGACACACGACATACTGCGTCATTGTCTTATTATTTCTGCATTGCACCTTTGCTGTTTTCTCTTCTGCAAACGTCTAAAATAATGTTTAAAACAAAGTCATTTACAGTGTACAATGGTTCTTGGTTTCAATAGCCACCAAGCCAACTTCTGACATTCGTGCTGGAAGACGTATGGGCTTCGTGGTCTTACCATTGACTTTCTTAATCGTGTCATATGTCCACCATATACAACTTGTCTTAAGTTTTTCTACTAGTTATTACTGTTTTCGTTGCCTTTCACCCCATTCCCAACCATCACTAGTTTGCAAGTCACTAACTCGTCCTTGAAAGTTTTTAGTTATCCAATTTTAGTTGACATGGTTTGTGTCAATTATTCAATTCTTGGTAAGTTGATCAACATTGTCACAGTCGCTACACAATACATCTTCAATTGTCTGTATAGGCAACCTATCTATTTTTGTTTGCATTAGCCTTGCTGTGTATCAGTATTATATAACATAATTAAGACAGTGTTTATTACATTTGGTAGAAGGTATGGGCATATTATGTTATCCCACGACAATATATTCGCCTTATTTAAATGTGATTATACATGTCGCACGACATATTCCAACTTTTGTTGATCAAACTTAAAGAAAAATATGACGCGAATGTTATCTTGAATGTTTTTAAGAAACCTTTATTTCAACGTAAGTCAATGTATCAGTGTATGCCATATGAACAGTGACCTTGGCCTAACAGTGGGATAGGGTATCATGCTCTAGATTTGTTTCTACAGAATATACACAATACATATGCAACAGTTGGTGCTTTCACCCAATGTGCCGTGATCTGCAACTATACATATTTTTCATTGGAAGTGTGTCGTTCTCAACACATGCAACTTGCACAACTGGACAGCGTCGACCACTGCAGATTTAAATGTGTAAATAACCTTAATATCGTTTACATTTTTCTATTTTCTATTTTCAATAGTGTTCTTTACGTGACCGGTCCATCACCCAGAAGAAAGAAAGAATGTAACGATGTCGTGAAGGGTCCGTCTAGAAGATATTTCATTGAGACAGGACGCAATCCTTTACACAAGCAGTATTCGAATCGAAACAGTGCTTCTCACAGGCCGCGATCAATTCCGGACGAAGATCCGAGTTCTTGCACTCCATCCCACACGTATTTCGGTCATATTGTTTCCAACACGCCCGAACGCATGCCGAGAAGTCTTTCGCCGACCAGGAAGAGTTGTCGTTCTCGGCCGTGACATCACAGACACTCACTCCGATAACCATCATTGTCAGCGTCACGAAACACTGGAAATAAATGGATTCACAATTGTCGGCATTTCCCTATTTGTATAAAGCGTACTAATTCTAATACCCCCTCCGCCTCCCCGAATTACGGTTTTAAAATGTTGACAACATTTCGGATTAATAAGAAATATAACGATGTAACACACACACACACACACACACACACACACACACACACACACACACACACACACACACACACACACACACACACACACACACACACACACACACACACACACACACACACACACACACACACACACACACACACACACACACACACACACACACACACACACACACACACACACACACACACACACACACACACACACACACACACACACACACACACACACACACACACACACACACACACACACACACACACACACACACACACACACACACACACACACACACACACACACACACACATACATACATACACGTAAACACACATGCACACACATACACACACATTCACACACATACATACACACACATATACACATATACACACAAATAGACACACACATGTTATATAACAGTATAATGCTTCATTCCTAGACATATGAATATTAATGGATGCGTTAATACGGGCACATCTTTGCGAGAGTAGTAGGTACATCGATGATATTGGCTTACTATCACGCGCGAAATATTTCCCGTCCATAAACAGTTATAGAACACGAAACAACGAGACACATAGAAGACTGAATACGAAACCGTACTAGTTTTCGTATTTCAGAATACCAGCTAGTGTACGTACCAATGGTGTCATCTCGGTAAGCAAAGAAGAAGGCACTCTGAACGGTCAGACGTCACTCCAGGATTTCCTACGACTAAATCACATCCAAGATCAATACAGACAATCTGTTGCTAATATGAAACACATTCAAGATTAACAACAGTTTGGATAAGGGTGAATTTGAAACATTGATATTTCTTAGATGACTTTCCAAACGACACATTAAATTAGAGCATTCATAAAAGTTCCATTACCAACTGCACATGCACGGCACCTCGCACTAGACGTTGGTTGAAGTGTTGTTGTTCGACCCACCAGCTGTGTTTCACGACAGTGTGACAGGCATATTATGGAAGGCCGTTCTGACATATATACATTTTATTTCCAACACACACGCAAGCGAATGCCCATACACACAAGCGCACTCGCAAGTTAACGCACTCTGACGCAAAAGCACCAACCAACCAGAAATAAACATACACTATTACGTATATACTATTAATTAACATGCATAATGAATTACATAAACACAATTACATCAATAAGTTCAACAATTAATTTAAATTTAGTGTATATTTGTGATCAATAAAATGTTAAACTATACAGATAAATATTTGAATGTTAACTATCGTAATATATAAAGGTGTTACATTACTAATATTATATGTTGCCCTATAGCTAATTGATTGCTTAACATACAACCGGCCTGTCATAGAACATGCGCAAAACAAGCCAAGAAGAGCTAATTCAATACTGACTGAGGAAGTTAAATGGGGCAAGAGTTTGCACTGGAGTACCACGTGAAACAAGTACTCACCTTTGCGTAAACACTTCAAACTGCATTTCGACTATTCATCAGTATGTATGAAGTGTTAACATCCATGAATGGGATGGGTATTACTTCAGAGTGTGTCCGTAGTTCCGATATGGGGTCTATTGTGTGCATATATATATATATACATATATATATATATATATATATATATATATATATATATATATATATATATATATATATATATATATATATATATATATATATATATATATATATATATATATATATAGTATATAGCATTCCACACACACACACACACTCACACACACACACACACACACACACACACACACACACACACACACACACACACACACACACACACACACACACACACACACACACACACACACACACACACACACACACACACACACACACTGCATTTCGAGCAGCGCATTTGCTATTATTGAAGGACGAAACCCATGTTGAGCAGTCAGATGAAATTTCGTAGTACAAAAAAATCACAGTCCACTCAATTCGCAAGACTAACACGCCCTGCAAAGCAGACAGAGAACCTACGTCCGGGAAAATAAAACACAACATGTTTTGATTTGTTTGAGTGGACATAGGGCCTGCATTTGCAACAAAGTTTTTGATAAGTAGTAGATGAAGTTATGAACTTGATGCAGTTCGCCATTGCAACAGGCTTGTGTCATAAGTCAGGTGCAATATTTGGTTAAATAACAACTGATAACAAATGCCACAACACTGGCAGCGCATATTGGCTGGGGTAACAATCGACTGCCTCAAGTCACTAGTCCTTCCCTGGAACGTCCTTGTTCACACGGATTAACATAACATAGCGTCCATTATCTTGTCACTTGTGACCAGCACATGACCCGTCATACTGATCAATGCACCTATATCCGCCAATGGATCATCATATTTAAACGCACGCTGTCGCTGTGTAACAATTCAGCAGACGGCGTCGATCATCAACATGGTCACGCATCAATGCATTCCGCAAATCTCGCCAGAAGGAGTCGTCAGACATGCCTTCCCCGAGAACGACCGCTGGCGAGTCTCTATGCAACAACTCGGAAATCTTACGAGGTAACACAATTCCCCTGTCGGCGTCATCAAACATTATGAGTGCATAATGACACAGCGGTCTGGCGTTTTCTTTCATATGAATGAATGAATGAATAACTTTATTTTGGTTACTCATATATTTTAACATACTTACAATTATGAGTTGAGTCACAGATTATACAAATAGCGGAGCAACCAAGGAGATCCTCTAGAAACCCCGCGGGGCTTATGACGAGGACCACCCAGAAATTAATCAACACATTTTGTTTCCTTAGGCTTAAGCCAAAACATATACTAAGCAACATTATTGCAAGAGAAATACAATGAAATGTGAAGAAGAAAAAATGCTTAAATATGAACATACAAATTGTAAGTAGAATTTTATGAACAAATAATAAACTAATAACCTAATTAATTATTGCACACGAATACATAAAAATGTGAACATGAACACATTGAGTAATGGATGAACCATGAATACATTAGATACTATATGAACGTGAATACATGGCGTTCTCTACCATGTTAAAATAAAGGTAGATGTAGAGTGTATTTTGTACAAATACAAACTGAATCTCAAAAATGTTGCTTAAATATCAATATATAATTTGTACTTTGAACTATATACGAACAAATAATACACTAATACATTAATGACATTGCATATTAATTAATTAAATGTGAGCATCAACACGTTAAGTAATACACGATCCTGACTACATTATGTACTACATAAGCATGAAACACATGGTCTTCTCCACCATGTGAAAATAAATGTAGATATAGAGTACATTTTGTACAAATACACAGTTTATTATTTCTAGTGTTTACTGTAAAGTCATTGATATTTAGAGAGTAACAGTTCTTTCAGTTTGTTTTAAAATTGGTTAACGGATGCAAGCTGTCGTAATTTACTAGGTAATGTATTCCAGAATACTGGTCCTGAATAATTTATTGTAAATTTCCTGCTGTTTGTTCTTACGTTTTGGATGTACAGCTGTACATGTATTTATTTACGTCTGCCTGCCTGCCTACCTGCCTGCCTACCTACCTGTCTACCTACCTACCTACCTGACTGCCTGCCTACCTTCCTACCTTAATTAAAAATAGCATAAAACCGGCGTATTTGGGCTGTCTACCGGCGGATATTGTACAAAATGTATCTATTCGTCACAAAAAACACACGGTCAATGAGTGCAAGGGCATTTTAGAGCATTCTGGGATTTTTCATTCGTTCTAGAAGACTGTACTCAATCGGAAGTCATGCAGTGCCCACGTTGCGATTGCGCAAACGGAAGTGGCTACGAAAACCACCAGTGCACCGAAAATAACCAGTGGAACCGAAAACCTGAAGAACGTCATGCAGTGGCCACGTTGTGCATGCGCAACTGGAAGTGGCACCGGCACCCTTCTGCCATGGTTGGTACTGACACCCTTCATCCAGTGTTTTCTTGGACAATGGGGCCGCTGCAAATTAGTTAACACGCCATGCCCTACAAGACGTCACTTTAGGAAGTGGGTGGTTGCGCATGCGCAACAAGATACACGCGATGGACAATAATGCATGCTTTTAACACGCAAATTACTTCGGTTACTAAGCATTAGGGAATTCTTATACGAAAAATAGTTCATTCACTAGCCGCAACGGCATTGGTAGCACCAAAACTGCCCATCTTATTGACCCTCACATAATTGGTATAACTGAATCATGGGCCAACATAGATATATCAGATGCTGAATTAGGACTGACAGGATACGTAATGTTTAGGAAAGAACGAATAGGAAGAAGGGGCGGGGGAGTTATTTTATATGTTAAAGAATCTATTCAGGCTTATGAAATAAAACTAGAAAGGGAAGCAGATTGCGATGAAGCTGCTTGGTGCAAAATTGTTTCAGGAAATTCAAAATTAACTGTTGGATTAGTTTACCGAAGTCCAAACATAAACGAAGAGGACAACACAAAAATAAAAAACGCTATAAAGGAAGTTAGTAAAGGGGATTGTATCATAATGGGAGATTTTAACCATGGACACATACAATGGAATTCTCTAGAGAGCACAGGGATTGAGAACCAACAATTTATATTTTAATCCAGGATAGCTTTCTTACTCAGCACGTGCTAGACCCAACCAGGGGAGAAAATGTGTTAGATATAGTTTTGTCATCACAAAAAGAATTAGTGGACAATGTAAACATATTTGAACCATTGTGTAACAGTAACCATAATCAAATACATTTTTTAGTACAAACATACAAGACAAGGTTGGACCTCTAGAAGACAGTGCTGGAAATATAGTATCACAGGGTTTTTTAATGGCGGAAGACCTAAATGGTTACTTCAGTTCAGTGTTTACCAAAGAAGATATTAGTTCATTACCAATTGCTGATGCTAAATTTCAGGAGGCTAAATCTGACTATTTAGGTCCGTTAGTTGTAACTCCAGAATTGGTAGCTAAGAAAATAAAGGCAATGAAGGATAACAAATCACCGGGAGTGGATGGGATTCCTCCAAAATTACTAATGGAAACAGTAGAACAAATCAGTATACCACTTGCAAGAGTATTCAACTTGTCGTTAAAAGATGGAGTTGTTCCGTTTGAATGGAAAGAAGCAAACATCATACCATTATTTAAAAAGGGTTCGAGAAATAAGTCAGAAAATTACAGACCAGTGAGTTTAACGTCAGTGATTTGTAAATTATTAGAAAGGTTAATTAAATACCATATGGTAGACTTCCTCGTTAAGCATCAATTATTAAATTCATCTCAACATGGATTCCTTAAAGCGAGGTCATGCAATATGTTATGTTTTTTGGAAGAAATCTCTAAGTGGATAGACATGGGATCGCCAATAGATATTATCTACTTAGATTTTCAGAAAGATTTTGATAAAGTGCCACTTCAAAGATTACTACTTAAATTAAAAGCCCATAGTATCGGGGATAGCATAACTGACTGGATAGAAGAATGGCTGACTGACAGAAGACAACGAGTTGTAGTAGATGGAGAAGTTTCAAATTGTAAATCGGTTTTGAGTGGGGTACCTCAAGGGTCAGTATTAGGACCTATATTATTCTTAATATATATCAATGACTTAGACGACAGTATAACACGTAACGTACTGAAATTTGCGGATGACACAAAACTGTTTAGAAAGGTTAATACTGATGGTGATAAACTACATTTACAAAACGATTATGAGTTGAGTCACAGATTATACAAATAGCGGAGCAACCAAGGAGATCCTCTAGAAACCCCGCGGGGCTTATGACGAGGACCACCCAGAAATGAATCAACACATTTTGTTTCCTTAGGCTTAAGCCAAAACATATACTAAGCAACATTATTGCAAGAGAAATACAATGAAATGTGAAGAAGAAAAAAATGCTTAAATATGAACATACAAATTGTAAGTAGAATTTTATGAACAAATAATACACTAATAACCTAATTAATTATTGCACACGAATACATAAAAATGTGAACATGAACACATTGAGTAATGGATGAACCATGAATACATTAGATACTACATGAACGTGAATACATGGCGTTCTCTACCATGTTAAAATAAAAGTAGATGTAGAGTGTATTTTGTACAAATACAAACTGAATCTCAAAAATGTTGCTTAAATATCAATATATAATTTGTACTTTGAACTATATACGAACAAACAATGCACTAATACATTAATGACATTGCATATTAATTAATTAAATGTGAGCATCAACACGTTAAGTAATACACGATCCTGACTACATTATGTACTACATAAGCATGAAACACATGGTCTTCTCCACCATGTGAAAATAAATGTACATATAGAATACATTTTGTACAAATACACAGTTTATTATTTCTAGTGTTTACTGTAAAGTCATTGATATTTAGAGAGTAACAGTTCTTTCAGTTTGTTTTAAAATTGGTTAACGGATGCAAGCTGTCGTAATTTACTAGGTAATGTATTCCAGAATACTGGTCCTGAATAATTTATTGTAAATTTCCTGCTGTTTGTTCTTACGTTTTGGATGTACAGCTGTACATGTATTTATTTACGTCTGCCTGCCTGCCTACCTGCCTGCCTACCTACCTGTCTACCTACCTACCTGCCTGCCTGCCTACCTTCCTACCTTAATTAAAAATAGCATAAAACCGGCGTATTTGGGCTGTCTACCGGCGGATATTGTACAAAATGTATCTATTCGTCACAAAAAACACACGGTCAATGAGTGCAAGGGCATTTTAGAGCATTCTAGGATTTTTCATTCGTTCTAGAAGACTGTACTCAATCGGAAGTCATGCAGTGCCCACGTTGCGATTGCGCAAACGGAAGTGGCTACGAAAACCACCAGTGCACCGAAAATAACCAGTGGAACCGAAAACCTGAAGAACGTCATGCAGTGGCCACGTTGCGCATGCGCAACTGGAAGTGGCACCGGAACCCTTCTGCCATGATTGGTACTGACACCCTTCATCCAGTGTTTTCTTGGGCAATGGGGCCGCTGCAAATTAGTTAACACGCCATGCCCTACAAGACGTCACTTTAGGAAGTGGGTGGTTGCGCATGCGCAACAAGAAACACGCGATGGACAATAATGCATTCTTTTAACACGCAAATTACTTCGGTTACTAAGCATTAGGGAATTCTTATACGAAAAATAGTTCATTCACTAGCCGCAACGGCATTGGTAGCACCAAAACTGCCCATCTTATTGACCCTCACATAATTGGTATAACTGAATCATGGGCCAACATAGATATATCAGATGCTGAATTAGGACTGACAGGATACGTAATGTTTAGGAAAGATCGAATAGGAAGAAGGGGCGGGGGAGTTATTTTATATGTTAAAGAATCTATTCAGGCTTATGAAATAAAACTAGAAAGGGAAGCAGATTGCAATGATGCTGCTTGGTGCAAAATTGTTTCAGGAAATTCAAAATTAACTGTTGGATTAGTTTACCGAAGTCCAAACATAAACGAAGAGGACAACACAAAAATAAAAACGCTATAAAGGATGTTAGTAAAGGGGATTGTATCATAATGGGAGATTTTAACCATGGACACATACAATGGAATTCTCTAGAGAGCACAGGGATTGAGAACCAACAATTTCTATTTTAATCCAGGATAGCTTTCTTACTCAGCACGTGCTAGAACCAACCAGGGGAGAAAATGTGTTAGATATAGTTTTGTCATCACAAAAAGAATTAGTGGACAATGTAAACATATTTGAACCATTGTGTAACAGTAACCATAATCAAATACATTTTTTAGTACAAACGTACAAGACAAGGTTGGACCTCTAGAAGACAGTGCTGGAAATATAGTATCACAGGGGTTTTTAATGGCGGAAGACCTAAATGGTTACTTCAGTTCAGTGTTTACCAAAGAAGATATTAGTTCATTACCAATGAACTAAATTTCAGGAGGCTAAATCTTACTATTTAGGTCCGGTAGTTGTAACTCCAGAATTGGTAGCTAAGAAAATAAAGGCAATGAAGGATAACAAATCACCGGGAGTGGATGGGATTCCTCCAAAATTACTAATGGAAACAGTAGAACAAATCAGTATACCACTTGCAAGAGTATTCAACTTGTCGTTAAAAGATGGAGTTGTTCCGTTTGAATGGAAAGAAGCAAACATCATACCATTATTTAAAAAGGGTTCGAGAAATAAGTCAGAAAATTACAGACCAGTGAGTTTAACGTCAGTGATTTGTAAATTATTAGAAAGGTTAATTAAAGACCATATGGTGGACTTTCTCGTTAAGCATCAATTATTAAATTCATCTCAACATGGATTCCTTAAAGCGAGGTTATGCAATATGTTATGTTTTTTGGAAGAAATCACTAAGTGGATAGACGTGGGATCGCCAGTAGATATTATCTACTTAGATTTTCAGAAAGATTTTGACAAAGTGCCACTTCAAAGATTACTACTTAAATTAAAAGACCATAGTATCGGGGATAGCATAACTGACTGGATAGAAGAATGGCTGACTGACAGAAGACAACGAGTTGTAGTAGATGGAGAAGTTTCAAATTGTAAATCGGTTTTGAGTGGGGTACCTCAAGGGTCAGTATTAGGACCTATATTATTCTTAATATATATCAATGACTTGGACGACAGTATAACACGTAACGTACTGAAATTTGCGGATGACACAAAACTGTTTAGAAAGGTTAATACTGATGGTGATAAACTACATTTACAAAACGATCTAGACAGATTAGTGAAATGGTCTGAGAAATGGCAGATGCTGTTCAATTTTGTGAAATGTAAATGCCTACATACAGGACATGGGAACTTGAATGTAAACTATAAAATGGGAGATACTGTTCTGGGTACTACTGTAAAAGAAAATTACTTACAATAAGCGCTGATATGAAAGTTTCAGAGCAGTGTGGTATTGCAGCTTCAAAGGGTAATCAAATTCTTGGATTGATTAGAAGAAACATAACATACAAGGGAAAAAGTTAATTATACCTCTTTATAAAGCAATAGTTAGACCTCATTTAGAATACTGTATACAAGCATGAAGACCATATCGTAAGAAGGATATAGATACGCTTGAACGCATACAAAGGAGAGCAACTAAAATGATTCCAGAACTGAGAGACCTTAGTTATGAAGAACGCCTGAAAGAATGTGGTTTAACAACTCTAGAGACAAGGAGGTTAAAAGGAGATCAGATTGAAGTTTTTAAGATATTGAATGGGTATGAAAATATTGATAGAAATATGTTTTTTTCACTCAAGAAGGATAGCAGAACTAGAGGACATGAGGTAAAATTAGTAAAGGATCAATGTAGTTTGGACATCAGGAAGCACTCGTTCTCACAGAGGACAATAAATGAATGGAACAAATTGTCTACAGATTGTGTAACTGCTAGCAGCGTGAATATGTTTAAAAACAAGGTTGACACATATCTCAGGAGGGCGGGTTATAAGTAGATGAACATTGTTGGACTCTCGATAAGCCAATGGCTTCCTTGTCCATTTGCCATCTGGGCTTTTGGCTTGGATGGCCAATCTTGTTAAATCTCTTGTTAAACCTAGGGGCGCTTCAGTATAGCGGTCACAATGGACCAGGTGGCCTACTCGTGGTAGTTCGGTTGCTAGGCACTGGGGCGTTGTTCAAAGGTAGTTACATATTAGCCACTAGGGGCGCCACCGGTAAACAATCCAGGGGCACTCCATTGTGACGTCACACTGGTGGTTGCGGGTGCCACATATGGAGGCGCCACCTGGTGGTAGCGGCACCGGGTATCAGGGGGAGGGGGATGGGGAGGGGAGGAGGAGGAGGAGGGGGAGGGGGAGGGGAGGAGGAGGGGGAAGGGGAGGGATGGATTGGCAGAGCTAGGGAGGTAAAGTAGAAAACCCTCAACACGGATTTGAAATCTCACCATTTACATTTCTCTTTGTCAGCAATATTTCTATACAGTTGATAACACCACCCCTGTGTCATTGGATTTTCATGACAGTAATTTGCTGATGCACTTTATGGCAAGCTTCTTTTTTAAAAAGTCCCTAGTCACCATTCGTCTACCCACTGATGTGGATTTTGTAATTGCCGCTTAGAATGGAAGATCTATTAGTAACCGTTCAAATTATTTGCATATTACTGCATATTATTAAACTAACTGATTTATGATTTATTTGTTTATCTAATATATTTAAAATAATGGTGTTACATTCAGGTATTGTGACTTCTTTTTTGAGAAATTAAAGCTTTTATTGGTGTTATACTAATGTGTTCTACTGTTTCCTTAAGCAGGTTTGTTGGTAGGCTGCAGTTGATTTATTAGTCTTCGCTTTCTGTTTTTCTTGGCTACCATTAACTGTTGCAAGTGACATCATCCATATATTTGATATATTTCCTGGTACTATCAGCTGAAAACCCAAAAACTGATAGGTCTTCTGTCATTTGAAATCCATATAATGTTATTTTTCCAGCATTGTTTCCCAGTGGTATTTCTGTTTACTCCTTACATAGGTATATAATATTGTACTGTCATTATCTCTCAATGTTTGCCAATTTTTTTTATTTGTTTAAAGGTTCCAGCATTGGTATGCAGTCTTTTTTGTTCAGTGACTTACGCCAAATTATCTTTGCTAAATATGTTTTATCTCTTGTCTTTGAGGATGTTTCTCATACATTACTTTATATACCATAATATTTACACTTACCAAAATGTCACCTTTCAATGAACAACAATGATATAATTGTATACAATTAATTAACACATATACTAGATTATTTACTTTACACAAATAGTAAACAATCTACTCGCCATTAAATACCTAAATTTACAAACATCCAGATCCATATGCTCCCTTGCCCCCCCCCCCGGACGCCTATGCTGCTTCCGAACACTGTCAACAAGTTCATTTTAATAATTCAGTATAACATGTGCCCTCCTCTGGTTGGCTCCACAACATATCGAGGAGGGAAACAATCTTGTATTCGAATTATAAACATGTTTCCTTCACCACTGCAGTCTCTCACAATTTCAATTATATATGTCAATATTTTCAACAGCAACCTCTGTGGCACATTTCACCACCGTGGTCCTGTAACGTTTTGTCTGATTATAAGAAAACGAACACAATATTTTAGCGTCAGCGACCACACCTCGGGAAACGGCATCGCCTGGCAGGTCAAACCTTGTGAGGGTAGTCGACGGGTCTCAGTCCCCCGGTGAGTTAGGGACTTGCTCATCCTAGCATATGAAGACTGTCCCGGCTGACTAGGCGGATGAAATCATTAGTATGATTCAACGACCAAGAAGGCGGTTCATCGGCATATTGTGGAATGCGTAGGGCATTGGCTGGGCACAAAGTATGCCACGGTCATCCTCTGCATCCAGCTCCTTCTCTGGCCGTCTTGTCTTGCCACTGGAATCAGAGCAACGTGGACGAGACAGTGAGGTTGACGTTGCTCAGCTTTTCCTCATTATGATCCAATTCATGCGCATGTCACGATGTCATCCCCTCACCAACATTCTCATCCAAACCTTAAAGTCATGTTGCGATGGGCTAGCGATGAAGCAAAAGGTGCAGATACACTGGGAGTTGCAAGCCGTGAACCTGCACACCGGCGGTTCAGACCATATGGTCGCTATACCCTGACCGAAGCAACAGTGGAATTCGACAGCCCTATGAGCGACTGACAGCCAACCGCAGCTGGCGGGATTCCCTCTAATGCGGTCCACATTCAAAAAGAACTATTGACGCATGGAATGTGCGCACGCTTGTGGAACGTACTGAAGCAAGCAGACCAGAGAGAAAAACTGGTAGGCCGAGGACTATCTCGCTATAACATTCAAACAGCAGCCTTAAGCGAAACTCACCTTGCCGAGGAGGGCCAGATTAAAGAGGTCGGAGTCGGATACACATTCTTCTGGAGCGGACGAAGAAAAGAGGAGCGCCGGATGGCTGGAGTCGGGTTTGCTATCAAGTCCGACCTAGTCAGCAAGCTGTCCTGCCTACTCAATCGGATAATGTCGCTGAAACTCCCTTTGTCAAGAAAGGGACAAGCCACACTCATCAGTGCATATTAGTGCCTTGCGCGAGCAGGGCTTTGGGTCCAAGCCCGGCCCGGCCCGGCCCGGCCCGGCCCACAGCCCGCGGGCCGGGTCGGGCCTCTACATAATTTCGCGGGCCGGGCCGGGCCGGGCCTGGGCCTACATACTGCGGGCCCGGGCCGGGCCTGGGCTGAAAACAATTTAAACACATCGGAATTGGGCCGGGCCTGGGCTGGGCCAGGACATAATAAAAATATTCATACAAAACACCGATTATTACTTTATTTTTTAATAAAAACTGATTATAAATTTTAATTCCGGTTAACGAATGCTTAAAATTATTTCTTTAGTATTATATAGTTGCAAATTGAGACCTTGCATGGAATCTAATGGCCCCATAAGTTCACTTGGCTGGAAGTAGCCAGCCCCAAATGTTTACTTTAGACATATTTGCAGAGGCAATCGAGCCATGATTAACCATCAACTTATCACCCTTTGACCCTACCAGTGGACATTCTATTGTCTAGGTCTTCCCTCCAAACATTGCCCACCTGAATGACCTGCCCACTGCCAAGTGCCCACTAGGCCACTAGCCTACTACTCAGTACCCAACCCAGTTGGTAATTGGTATTTCTCCCCAGTCCTAATTCATTCACACTTGTACTAATTCACACATGTCTGAACCTGTCCGTCTCGGGATAGTGACTGCAGGCCTGCTGGAAATGCCAGTGAGTGACATTTAATTTAAATATCATATTAAGTTATGCTAACTTAGTTGAGCTAATTCAATTAACAATATAAATTGGGGTTATGGCTTGCATATGGGTTAAGTCAGGGTTAGATAAACAAATCTCTTACCCTAACCATAAGCCAATACATTAAAGCCAAATATAACAAATGTTATCATATTTAACAGTAATGACACTAAGAAGTTTTTCTTTATTTTTCTTCAGGATATTCGTAAGTTTGAAGAAGTGGAGTACTACTCTTATGATGAAGGTCCATAGTGTGCTGGATGAGTTCAAAAAATCCAGCACCACCAACTTCTTCAAACTTACGAATATCCTGAAGAAAAATAAAGAAAAACTTCTTAGTGTCATTACTGTTAAATATGATAACATTTGTTATATTTGGCTTTAATGTATTGGCTTATGGTTAGGGTAAGAGATTTGTTTATCTAACCCTGACTTAACCCATATGCAAGCCATAACCCCAATTTATATTGTTAATTGAATTAGCTCAACTAAGTTAACATAATTTAATATGATATTTAAATTAAATGTCACCCACTGGCATTTCCAGCAGGCCTGCAGTCACTAGCCCGAGACGGACAGGTTCAGACATGTGTGAATTAGTACAAGTGTGAATGAATTAGGACTGGGGAGAAATACCAATTACCAACTGTATATATATATATATATATATATATATATATATATATATATATATATATATATATATATATATATATATATATATATATATATATATATATATATATAACTATATATATATATATATGTGTGTGTGTGTGTGTGTGTGTGTGTGTGTGTGTGTGTGTGTGTGTGTGTGTGTGTGTGTGTGTGTGTGTGTGTGTGTGTGTGTGTGTGTGTGTGTGTGTGTGTGTGTGTGTGTGTGTATTTTTATTTAATAAAATAATAAGTCTGTTTTATAGTTTATTTGTTTTTCGTTTTTGTTATAAGATTATATGTTTATCTTCTCTAAACTTAGCGGGCCGCGAGCTTGCGGGCCGCGGGCTTACCCATCTTTGGCCCGCGGGTATGGGCCGGGCCTGGGCCTGAAACTTGCGGGCCGGGCCGGGCCTGGGCCAATCATTCACGGTCTGGGTCGGGCCTGGGCCGGGCCTGGGCCTAAATTCTAGTTTGCGGGCCTGGGCCGGGCTTGACAAATTATTGCGGGCCTGGGCCGGGCTTGGACTCTAACTGCTAACTGCGGGCCGGGTTTGGGATAAAATTCTAGGCCCGCGCAGGGCACTAGTGCATATGCCCCAACCATGACCAACCCAGATGAGATCAAGCACAGATTCTATGCATATTTGGAGGCTGTGATAACTGATGTGCCAAATGCAGACAAATACATCATTCTTGGTTACTTCAATGCTAGAGTTGGTGCAGACTACACTTCCTGGGAAGGCGTAATATGAAGAAATGGCATCGGCAACTGTAACAGCAATGACCACCTTCTTCTGAGATCATGTGCTGCAAATGACCTGTTGTTCAGTCACACAGTCTTCCGCTTGTCCAACCGAACTAGACATCTTGAATGCTTCAGCGCTCTAAACATTGGTATCTCATTGACTACATCACTGTCAGGAGAAAGGACATGCAGGATGTAAGTGTGACCAAGGCAATGTGCGGTGCAAAGCGCTGGACTGACCACAAGCTGATTGTTTCCAAACTTAACATCAGACCAACCCCAGGCGTTCTAGTAGTCTTTCTCACAGAGGGTGATAATGGAATGGATCAAACTGCCAAATGATTGTGTTAATGCTAGTAGTGTGAATATGTTTAAAAATTGATAAGCAAATGGCTTCCTTGTCCACTTGCCATCTGGAACTTGTTGTTTGGGATGGCAATCTTGTTAAATCTTGGTGTCTCTACTGAAGGAGGACGGGATTGAAATGGCGCACGAGGAACACATGTTTGAGGCGATGAATAGGTGGATTATTTCCGACACCGACGGCAGGTCGCGCCATCTTCTAGAGCTGATGAAATGCGTTCGACTCAACGCTGTTCCCCACGTTACTTTGAGTGGACGTAGGGCCTGTATTTGAATCACAATTACTGATCAATAGTAGATGAACCTATCAACTTTAGGCGGTTCATCATAGAAACAGGCACGTGTCGCGAGACAGGTGCGACATTCGGCTACATAACAAATGACACAAAGGGCCTTAACACTGGCAGCGCAAATTAGATGGGGTAGCAATCGGTTATATCAAGTCATTAATATGTTGCCACTTTTATGTGGCACCATAATGTCTCCTGAGTCAAATTCATGTGATGAATCGAATGGTGCGCTTTATGCAGAGTTGCCTGAAATGCATTAACACCAGTTTGAATATGTTCTCTCATCTAGCTTTTCACGGTAGTAGTTCATTTATGTCTAACAGTTTGAAAGACATGTTGTCGTAATTCAAACTTAATACTACGATCTTCTGTAGTATGAACACTAATTAGTATCATGATTTTATTAAAATTCACAATCAAGAAGCGTTGGAAGAGAAACTAGTAAAAAAATGAATTTGCAAAGGATGCGTGTAGCACTTATTTTTTTAGTCAAAAACGAGTTCCTCTCATTGTTCTCTGTTTTATGTACCCAGAAAACATTGTTTTAGGTGAACAATATACATTGTAGTAAGAATAAATACATTGTTATTATTATCATTACTAGTCCTTCTCTAGAACGTTCTTGGTCACACGGATTAACAAAACATAGCGTCAGTTGTCCCACCAGTACATGACCCAGTCTTCATACTGATCAATCCACCTCAGTCGATACACCATGTCAGTCGGTGGATAATCATACTTAAACGCTTGTTGTGTTTCTGTAGCAATTCAGCAAACGGTTTTGTTCGTCAACGCGGTCACGCAACAATGCCTTCCGCAAGTCGCGCCAGAAAGACTCGTCAGACACGTCGCTCCTGAGAACGACCGCTGGCGATTCTCTATGCAACAACTCAGCAACTTTATGAGGTAGCACAACTCCCTTATCAGCGTCATCAAATACTATGAATGTATAATGACACAGCGGTCTGGCGTTTTCTTTCATATCCGTTGCGAGATAACTGATCAAATGGTCCTTAACGAGCTCCTTTGTCAAACACACGAGCAAGCGCTCGCTGCTGTGGGAGCCGCGCACGAAGTTGGCCAGTTTCGTGTCTCCACCCAAGTCGTCGCGGTCGCCGATATACAACCGAAGTCCCCAGTCATCCTCCGCGCGAGAACGCAGCTCCGAGCAAACCCAACGGGAAATCCACTGACTCGCCTCCCAGTCGCTCCTGCCTCCAATGGGGTGCAGGAAATACACCGCCATGACATCGTGCCGTGTCACCGCAGTGTAGTCAGTACCACGCGTTCGTCGCAACCGGCACAGCGTCACGTGGTACATGATGTACCAACGGTGATATCGTAGAAGTAGAACGAATATCACAAGCACTACAGCCAGTAGGCAGATTGTGATGATTGCTGCGAAGTAAGATGTCCAGCATTCTGCTCTGAGTGCACCTACCGACAAATCAACTATAATCATATTAGCATTGTGACCGTGGCGACATCGCAGCTTGTCTCTCCCAATCAAATCCACAGGAGTCCGCTGCAACCAGTCGATGAATTCAATAGAGCTGCATCCGCATACGAAGACGTTGTCTCGGATGTCCAATTTGAACTGACGATTTTGGCCGTAGAAGCTATCCAAGTGTTCTCTGAATGCTGGTTCTAAAATGTGCAGTCGATTTCCGCTTAGATCAAGAAGTTCTAACGGCGTATCATTATTAAGTTTTATATTGATTGCCGCTAGTTTGTTATTGTTCAGCTTGACACGCCGAAGATGTCGACATGACGAGAACGCACCAGTGTCTATTCTCGTGAGTTCGTTATGAGATACATCAACATCTCGCAGTAATGTGCCATGACGAAACCAACCTTGTAAACTGGTATCTGTCAAGCCGAGAAGATTGTGCGACAAATTCAGCGAACACAGATTTGGAAAATGATGAAAAAAATCTCTCCTGATTGATCGAATATCTCCTTTACTTGAATCGAACATTTGGAGACGATCGAGTCCTAGCAACAAACAATCAACGTGTTGGATTATCCTACTGTCAGATATATTTATGTAGCGAATGTTATTTTCAGTTGCATATTCAGTTGACTTGCATGTTTTTTTTGATATCTGTTGAAATTTTGACGCATATACAAATTGAAGGGTATTCGGAAATATTGTGTGTTTCTTGAATGGGGTCTCCAGCTTTAGCTCTGATAGAACAGGTATCTTTCGGAAGTACTGGTCAGCGTGAACCATCAGTGAAGCGTCTGACCAGCAGTAGTCTTGTTTGAAGTAGTTGTTCTTTTCTATATATTGAATCGACAAGTCCACAGAAACAAGATTGGTAAAAACATCTGGACCATAAAACACAGGAAGAGATAACAAAAATGACGGGTTGTATGCCAAAGAGAGATGCTCTATATTCCGCAGACATCCTCGTTTACGCAGGTCTATTTTATACAGAAGGATGTTTTTGATACTAAGTCGTTTCACATTGTTCCAGAACTTAGAGCACATTTCGGTGACATTCAGCACTGATAATTCATCTGTATTAATACCATCCAAAATGACGTCGCGCACATTAGCGTTGACCGTATCTGCAAGCGCACGCACGACGTCGCGATAGTTCAATTTGTAGTTGCATGCCAAGTTGATAACTTGTAGATTGCTGAAGTTGGAAAATGCACCTGCCTCAACCGCGTAAATGCTGTTACTTCTGAAACCCAATGATGTGACGTTGGGTAAGCTTCTTAGTCCTTCTAACATGTTATAAGTAATTACTGTTCCATGTCCACAATAAAAATCTACATTTGTTAAACTCCGCAATTCTCTATACGTAGACGGTAAAGAAAAGTTGGGCAATAGTTGTAGGGAGAGCACGGATAGTTGTGTCAAAGTGTTCACTGGAAGAACAGGATATTGGAAATCGGAATTGAGACTGGATATGCTAAGTTCCTGAAGAGATGACAGCGGATCAAAGACATCATCCGGTAATCTATTCAAACGATGCTTTGCGAGGTTGAGCACGTGGAGTTTGCGTAGACCGGAGAAACTACCCGGTTCAATCGTGTTGATGTCGTTCGATGAAAGATCGAGGATTCGCAGATCGTGCAGGTAAGCAAATGCGTTTGTTCGAATGACGCTCACTGCGTTGACACCCATGTTGAGGTCGGTAGTGTCTGTCGGGATGTCCTGCGGCACATGATTCATATTCTTCTCGACGCAGTCAACGGCAACGTGATTCTTGGTACGATGCACTTGACACGGATGACTGAGCACAGTCGTCACCAAACCGGCAAGAAGCAACATCAGCCTGTATGACGGTTGCATGTTCCCTTCAGATCTCCACCTAAGGAGATAGAAATTACGTAATCATTATGCATTACCAATTATTGTAAACTAACACCACGGTTGCCTGATAGAACAGAAAAAAATTTGACTTAATAAAAAACAATGAATGTAACGTTTCAGGGGAGCAGTTAGTGAAAGTCCTATGCGTTGCTCTTTCGCTTCTGTGATATCAGCATTAGTAAGATGAAAATAACCACAAATAGGAAAAACAGTGAAATGTGTAATAATGACAACACTGTTGTAACCACAATTACATTATTTGTTATTATCATTATTAATACTATTTATTATTTATTGTGTAATTTGATTGTGTGTGTTTTCATTATACGTTTTAGACTACAACGAACCATTAAAATTAGCAAAGCATTAAGGAAACTTTGTATATTCCGTATAGAAATCTAAAATGTACATATTGCAAATATGCATTTAATCGAACATAATATGGTAGCCATGATATTCCAACATTATTAACGACAGTTTGTCTTGTCAATTTTCAAAGCTAGTTTCTCTGAAACACTATTGCTAGGGTGAAACAATTCAAATTGTCGTACATGTGGATTTAATGAAGACGTCTACGTCACTTAATGCTTGATGTGGAGTTATAATATTAGGGGTATACAAAAGTATTACAATACTGATATAGATCATCAATGTCCGTTATTATGAGACTATCCCTTTTCGCCTTGGTAACAACCAACAAGTACAATGTATATGGTAAGAAATTCCTTATCATGCACATTTGTCGCCACGCTCTGTGTGGCCACGGGACGCACATATTGGAGATATGTAGGTGGATATTGGTTTGTTCAGAAAGCTGAGATAGAAGCCTTTCACTGACTCCAATTTTTATGTGACAATACTTTATTCAATGAAGTAACAGCCCGCTGAATGTAAAAACAAATTAAAACCGCTCAATCAGGTATGTTGCCAGCAACCCACCTAATTATTTAACGTCTTTTAATACACAAAAAACCACAGCCCGTGTTCAGTTCATTCGGTAACTAGTTTCTATTTTAATATAGCTGTTTTCCACGTCACTGCAGCCAATTCCTTAACCTGCGCCAAGCTCAGTGTTGGATAGACATATTGCAGACATATGGATTAATATGGATATATTCAGAATGCTGATATATAGTTCCTATGCCACGAAGCTTGGTTTGGTTACTACTTCATGCGGTAAAATAACAACACGACGAATGTCGACAACATAACAAACCATTACATTAGATGTGTCGCCACCCACATAACAAACCATTACATTAGATGTGGCGCCACCCACATAACAAACCATTACATTAGATGTGTCGCCACCCACATAATAATTTCAAGTTTTTTTTTAAACAACAAAAGCGCAGCTCCTGTCCTAAACTGCAACATATATGGTTTGTAATCGATGTACTCTTTAATGGTAAAACTACAGTCATACCATTTGAGAGGAATTATTCGTCAATACTCGAATATATATTTTACTTTTAAATTATGAAGATAATTTTCGAGAAGTATGAACACACCAAATAGCATTAACTGAATCAAAACCCGGAAGTGTCTTATTACAGTAGAGCATTCACGCATCTAACATAATATATATTGTCCGGCTTATGGAGATGTACTTGTACCTACTGGATTCCGACAGATGGAAGCACGTACGTCTTAGCTACTGTTAAGAGGGATGTTTTAATAAGCATGTTGTTTTAAAATAGAATGAATTACATGAATTACGCGGGAGCCAAAGAGCGGGAGCAAGTCACCATCTCTGTCCTCAGGACGATAATTGCGAGCATGAGTGTAGGCTAATGCTACCAGCATAAGTTTTAGTGGATATTGTCATGCTGCTTTCAAGCAGTCTAATTTAAGCGTAATCATAATAAGTCAGAAACATACTCTACCCGGCTACGAGTAACTGTCCAGATCAGTGGTACATATTGCTGGTCACCAAGCATACAGTCGGTGTATATAATGTACACGTCAGTATTACAAGGACAACGTGCACAGAAACACGCATGCACGCACGCACGCACTCAGGCATGCACTCACGCGCGCACGCACGCAAGCAAACAAGCACGCACACAATGGCTTAGCATTATATTCCTAGCAAGACGAACATCCTTACCTAATCTGGCAGAAACGTCAACGTGTATACCAGGCTGCTCCAGGCTCACATCCAACACCAGTCAAACGTCGTAGTGTTTTAGTCTACGCTGCACGATGTCCGGACTACGAGTGTGCGTGTTGTGTTGTAGCGTTGTCAGGCATGGCGAATGATTATAAATAGTAATCACTGATAAGTAATATGATATCGACACGCGCACGCACCCATTCATAGAAGCTAGAAGCAGTCAGCGGGCATGGCCTAGGGCGGGATAAAATTAGCAATACGACATTACCACGAACCGATATATAATGACCTCGTGCGTATCCGTTGCTGTTGTCTGATACTTGTTTATTGTTATTTCTACTCCAGACACAGCGAAATAACTGGCATATGATTTATTTGTTTATCGAATATTGTTTTAAAGTAAAAGCCCAACCTCACGACAGTTTTTCGCGAAATTACCAATAATAGCAGTACTAAACTATAGCTGATAACCCTACCCACCAAAACTGACAAATTAACAGAGAAAACCGATTAATTTGTAACTCGCCCCAGCAATGGACTTTGCCCACAGTGAGAATGTTCCTCGGGTAACCTTTGACCCGTGACGTAGCAGCGGGAACCTTTTCGTTACAGCGGTATCGCAGACAACGAAGCGAAATGGCGGAAACAGAATTTGATGACACCAGCGTTGATTCAGAAAGTTTTAATGACGACAACAGCAGTGACAGGAGTAGTAACATTTCTGTTGACTTGTATGATTCGGATGGCGAACCATTACCGGGATCCGTCGCGCCATATGAACGTGCGGTAGATGGGTATCGGTTCGAGCCAACCGTCACCGACTCCGAGAGTGACGCTGACGATGCGGACCGTCGGGCTAATGACACTGCGGATCCACTCGTCCCCACACGACTGGACAATACTGACTGGTATAAATATAAATCATTCCATTACCATAATGTAAATTACGTATGTTAGTTGTGATGAATAATGAATAGCACATGTAATTAGTTGTCTTAACTTCGTGCATCGCTCAATGCCATGGCAACGCAGTATTGTCGGGTTTTCTATGACGTATATCCTTTCTGACTATGCCAAACTCGCAGAGCTCTACATTTGTTTATAACCGTTTGCATGCATTCACTCGGTGTAAGCTATTCAGAGTAATACCTTTGGAATATGTACTGCATAATCATAAATGACAAACTGCACTTGTTAGTTAGTTATTGTAATGCATTTTTGTTGGCATTTCTACATTTATCCGCCAGTGTCAGTAAACTTTATATATATATGGTTTGACTGGCCCAATTTGATCCCAAACAATTATTTCTTTGCAGTTGTCAGTGTGGCCAGTGCCAATCACTGGACACAGAAGAAGAATGTTTGTGTTGCCAAGAAATTGACCCTGTGGTGAGCACCATACAGGAGTCTGCGGCTGAGGTGCAGTGCATCACTCAGCACGAAGGTTTCCAGCCAGTAGTGCTGGACATCAACGTCCCCCAGACTGCCTACTTCAACTATAGGCAGCAGTATGGACCTCTGAATTTAGCCGACAATGAGTGAGTAGTATGCATTTATCCAAACGTGATGAGGTTATGAGAAATATTCAAGGCACACCACAAGTATACTAAACTTTTTTAAGATGAAAAACACCTGATATATTTTTGATATTGCTTATTTAATAACTGCTAGACAAAGAAGAGACTAAAATAGTTGCATTTGAGTGATATAAAAAACGGTTATTCATCACATACGTTTGGAACATACAACGTGTTGGTATCCAATCAGCCTCGTGGACAAAGTATGCAAAACCATAAAAAGCCACAGTTTCAAGAATTAATCACCATGCATGAATACATCATTATTTTTCATTATTCATCGTCAACACTCATAATACACTGGACATTTTATTAAGTGTTTTTCTAATTTCCATCGTCTTTGTATCTTCCGTGTGTGTATTTGTTTGGTTTTGTTTTCAGACAGTTTCGTTATGTGGGCTACAGGCAGCTGGCTAGGTGGTGCTGGGGATGGCTCGGCAAGGACGTCAGAGTAATTCTGCCAGCATGTGCAGTACACAAGCTTCTGGAGACATTTCCACTTGCCCCTGGCCAACAACGAGTTGGATACAGGGATAGGCTGTAATGTTGAACGTATACATGCATGAAAACTTTCCAATTTTGCCATGTTTGTTTTTAGAAATAAAACACTGTTCACGTGTCTTCAACTAGCTTCTTTACAAAGATACCAAGTGAAAACAGAAGTAGCAAAACAAAACCTATGCTAATCATATAGTTATAGCCAGGAAAGCTATTTACTGGAAATATAAATATTTCAACATAGCATATTCAACATATTAAGACATGCAAGAAGCAACATTACAAGACAGTGGGCCAGGCGTGATTCTACAGTTAATGACAACTCTGTTTTGGTAAGTCCCTAAATGATGTTTTCTACCTTATTAAGCAATGTTTTCAAATTATAATTGTATCATACTGTGTGAAAAAGAATAATCCATCTGTTTGTGTCAAGGCATTTACTTTATCAGTTATAATTACTTAGTGGTGACTTTGATTACTAATGTGTGGAAGATCAGGAATAAGTGGTCGTTGGACCTTAGGGAAGAATGCCCAACAGGGCTTAATGAGATTTTGACCACTTGCTGTCAGTAGCTGGTAAATGTACAGATCCCTTTAGAAAGTTAAGTTTTGATCATGTTTAGTGGTGCTACTGTTATAGTTAATATGTTATAAGATGTGATAGACATGGTGCAAGCATCAATTGTGCATGTATATAGGTATTATGTAACTGTCCCTACAGTTAAGCCAGGATCAGTTTGGTACCCTCTCTCCCTTTGAAGTTACATTGATTAATTGCTCTAGGAGGTGGCTGGGAGAGGGCTGATCTTGAGTATTCCCTAGAGACCTGTAAGTTGAGCAGTGTCCAAGACTTGCTTGTAAACAACAGTGGAATGACAGTTAGGCTAGTCATGTGAAATTGACAACATTGTTGACTGTTGAATTTATTATATTAAGGGTGTTTTACATGTAGAGTACTAGTATTACATTAATACGTACAAGTATGATTATATATTAGTACTGAATAAGATAACGGGTATGTTATAGACAATATTGTGAACAACACCAATGTGTTGGAACTATGGTACTTAACAGATGTTGATGTGTCATCTTACACTGGACACTATGATATGCAAATAGCTTACTTGTTTGGTTTGTATTTGTACAGGCGAACGCAAGTCCTGGCCCACTCCTGATTGTGGCCAGTCGTCTTTTAAGACGTCTTTTAAGTCGTCTTTTAAGACGTCTTTTAAGTCGTCTTTTAAGTCTTATTTTGAGTCGTCTTTTGGGTCATCTTTATTATTGTGTTTAATGTCATATGTTCTTTCACCTTTTATTGTTGTTCTTAACGCTCTTGCTTTTGGTTGTATTTTGAACTTTTGGTTGACATTTTATACTTTGACGAGGTACCAAAGTTAGATCAGTAGTGCAAATTGTGCAAGGACTGAGAAACTTGGTTTTGTATATTTTTAGTAGTTAAACTGTAATAAACGCAATTTTATCTTCAAATTTGCCTTACAGTGGTCTATTTTTAATTTAGGCATAAGCTTACCACCCGCAGCCTACACTATTATGGTAGAAATAACAAATAATATTGCGTTATAATTCACTAAAATAAGTAATTTGCCAGCAAAAGTTTTATTACAAGTTACTAAAAATGATTTAGATGTCTTATAATCACCTTTGCTACGCATGCTTTGTCGAGTCTGAACAGCACGAGTCATGGTGTGTTTAGGAGGAGACTGGTGTATGGCACAGGTACATATGCAACCAGAAGTTCCAACATTTGGCGATTCCTCCTCAGGCTAACTCTCCTCGCCTCTATCTGTTGACTCGATACTGGTTATTGTACTGGTGGTGGTCTGTTGACTCGAGACTGGTTATTGTACTGGTGGTGGTCTGTTGACTCGAGACTGGTTATTGTACTGGTGGTGGTCTGTTGACTCGAGACTGGTTATTGTACTGGTGGTGGTCTGTTGACTCGAGGCTGGTTATTGTACTGGTGGTGGTCTGTTGACTCGAGACTGGTTATTGTACTGGTGGTGGTCTGTTGACTCGAGACTGGTTATTGTACTGGTGGTGGTCTGTTGACTCGAGACTGGTTATTGTACTGGTGGTGGTCTGTTGGCTCGAGACTGGTTATTGTATTGGTGGTGGTCTGTTGACTCGAGACTGGTTATTGTATTGGTGGTGGTCTGTTGACTCGAGACTGGTTATTGTACTGGTGGTGGTCTGTTGACTCGAGACTGGTTATTGTACTGGTGGTGGTCTGTTGACTCGAGACTGGTTATTGTACTGATAGTGGTCTGCAGCTTTTTGTCTTCAAGTCTCTGGACAACGTAATAATGCGAATGTTTAAATGTGTTAAAAAATTACAACATTGGGATTGTACATTTTATTTCGAACATATGCACACTATAAGCATTCTGAAATGCAACAGCAATCTACCAAAATTATGAAATGAACACCAGTCAGACAAGCTTAGTGGGAGACTGCACATACTCATTTAGACAGACATCTCACAGCCACATTCCAACATCTAATTGGTAAACATGTGCTGGACCTGACTAATGGTCTTCTTGACCTACTGAGTCTGAGTACTGACACTGACAGGCTAGGCTAGGGCCTATATATAGGCGTAGGACTAGGTATGTATGACTATGGATATAACTGTCATGTCATAGACATAGCAACATGAATAATAATTTGACAAATACATAATATGGTAACCAATAATAGAATCTTAGGTAGATGTGCTCACTTGAAAACAACACATAATTGTAACTTTTAAGCTTACCCGGTGGGCTGACAGTTTCACCAGGGCAGCACTTCGTTTTCTTTTTCGCCTCTTTGGCTTCGGTTCGTCACCGCTGGAAGTAACAATCGCCGTTCCACTTGCGTCTGTGGCTACCTTCCTGTGAGTGCTGGCATAGACTGATGGCACCGCATCGTCATTCAGTACAGGTTTTTTGCTAAACCCCAACTGATGTTAAAGAGAGCGATCAAAATCAGATCGAAGAAAGTGGGCGGAACACAATATCGAGTGCGCCGACGGCCCGGTCCAGTCAGCCCGTTTCACGCGAACGAAACGATTCCAAAGCGCACACATTTTCATATCCTTTATAGGAAATTTATGTAGACTTACTGTCTCCGATGTTTGATTGGAACATCCACCCGCAATACAGATTCTAGGCATTTTTGAGTCAACTATCAGTGCGCTCAACAATGTTTACAATGCGGCAGTCTACGATGAGTTCCCGCTGCTACGTCACGCGACCGGAAACACCCGAAGCTTGCCGAATGGTTTGCTGTGTGCGGCGCATCTCAAACTGTGATCTTAATTACCGCCGTGTTAATGATAGAATGAGGAGGTAATGTGACAGACCGTCAAAAATGGTTACTGACATATAAATTATTTATTCTATGCGGTAAAACCGTGACTTAAAAATGATTGGGCTTTTACTTTAATAATGGTGTTACCATTCTAAAGGTTGGCCTATTGTGACTTCTTTATTGACAAGCTGAAAGGTTTTACATGTATTATACTAATTTGTCCTACTGTTACCTTATGCAGTTTGTTGGTAGACTGCAGGTGATTTATTATCTTTCATCTTCTGTTTTTTTTGGCTACCGTGCCTGGGGTTACAATTAAATGTTGTAAGCGACCTCATTCATATATTTGAAACTCGCACGTGTAATGAACTGTTTTTTCTCTGGTACTATAAGCCGAAAATTAATAACATGATAGGTCCTCTGCCATGTTATATTCCCAGCGTTATTATCTCCCTATGTTTGCCTCATTTTTTTCATCGGGGGAACAAATATATTTATTTATATTAAAATGGATGTGGTTGCAACTGTAACTGCAGCCGAACACTGCCAACAAGTTCACTTTAATAATTCAATCTTACACGTGCCCTCCTCTGGTTGGTTGAAAAACATATTGAGGGAAGGGAAACAATCCTGTGTTCGAATTATAAACATGTGTCCATCACCACTGCAGTCTCTCACAATTTCAATTATATATTATGTAAAATTTGTCATCATCTTCTTTTGTGGCGCATTTCACCACCGGGGTCATGCTAACATTTTGTCTGATTATAAGAAAACTAACACAACATTTTAGCATCGATTACTATCGTTTTGTTGACACGTTGTGCAAGTGTCGTCAAAATCACATTCCATCAGCTCTTCCAAAACTCCTGTTCGATGGCCCTCAGTATATTTCACTACATCTGTGTATTACTGCATCCATGTGTCAACTAACAGAACTACGCAAAACATCATGCGCTTAATTATAATATTATTTATAATGTGCACAACATATTGTACTGTCAGTAGCTTCTACCATCAAACCTGCTAAAATGTATGAGCAACGGCGATGATGTCAGGCTACAAAAAATCAAATGTTGTATCTCACAATTGACAATATCATACTTAACACAACAGGAAGTACAACTGTAGTCTGACCTCAAATAGACATTGTCATGGTGGAGAAACAATTGATTTTTTATGCTACTATAAAAGGCACATATATATCATGCACTCAGTCAAAACAATAATGACTTCCCTGAACATCTAAGACGACCACCTTTGCTGGGCGGGGCATATATAGCCACTTCCGTACGAGACATTCTCTAACACACTAACACTGCACAACACTGACAAGAATTCACTTCTTCAAATCCCAAATTTCCTTCCGCCTATTAAAATCATCTAAAAGCCCACAAAGTCAACAGCTTCCACCAGCAAACCTGGCAATGTCCCTGATCAAATATACTTGTGTCAGATCATATGATTTTTTTATTTCCTATGTCCGAACTTACTATGCCCAATTATAGTCATACAAGTCTAACTGAGGCATGACATCCACACTGCTTGTCATCGTTTTGGGGAGCGATAGCGACGCGTAGCGGGGTTACAGGAACCATCCAATGTGACGCCCCCACTCGGGTTTCGTGTAAACTGAGACAAGTTGACGTTTGGTTATTTTAATCACAAATCAGTGGCAAGTTGGGTATTAAACCACCGTTCTAATACGCCCATTGTACACATATTGTACTCGTCTTTTGAGGATGAAGAAAAGCATTGAGCGGAGGTGTAATGAATTAGCATAATGTTCGCTTTGATGTATCCGACCAGGCCCAGGGTACTCCCGTTTATCGCCCACGTTCAGTTTGTAAACAAATGTCAGCTGAGGCAAACTTCATGGACTTTTCGGACGCTGGCGCGTCGGGCACACGCGCGATCGCCCTCTCGCGGCCGCGTCTGTCGACGGAGAAGCAGACGACGTACGAAGATACGGGACGGAGTACTCAAGCGCTCCGTGAGATGCACCGGTTCTATCGCGACGAAAGACTGTGCGACGTCGTCATTCGTGGAGATGGCGCCAGGTTCCCCTGTCACCGGCTCGTGCTAGCCGCCAGCTCGCTCTACTTCGAGCGCATGTTCTCCAACGACATGTCGGAGGCACGCTCCACCGAGATCACCATCAACGATGTGTCGGGCACGGCCCTACAGGTCGTGTATTTGTTACTTATAATAATATTTCGGAAAATTAACATAAATATAATATGTTATTAAACTGAAAAATACAGCATAGCAATTTCCAACAGCACATTTAAATGTATAAATAAACAGCCATGAATATATGTTCACAACTACATCAATCCCTACGCTATGGGAAACGACCAAACAACTTCCAGTAGAAAACGAAATAAAGAAGCTAGAAAGTGGAGGTGGATAGGACACACACTGAGGAAACCAGCAACGTGACAAGCACTTACAGAGAGATTACTGGCAGAGAGACATTGGAAACTAAAGAAAGAAAATGCGATAAACAGAAAAAAAGTGGAGGACCATGGTCAATGCCCTATGCTCCCAGCGAGCAATCGACAGTGAAGACATCAATATTGTCTGAATGCACCCACATGCATGCACACACAACACAGACACATACGATATGTTCAACTAAAAACAGGATTGTAAAGGCACATGTAAACATCTGCATGCACATACGGCCAAGTTACAGGTACATCAATATTTTTATGTTTGAATACACCCACATGCATGCACGCACACACGCTTCACACGTTGATATCAAGCACAAAACATATTTACCTTTGAATGAGAATGATCGATGGATGGCATTAATACATCATATACATGGAAGCCAGTGATTACTATGTGCCTGCTGGAAAATGAGTCTTTTGTACCAAAGTTATTTTAAAGCTCCATCCTCAACAGATTTAACCTGTTGCAAATCTGGTTCGTTGATGTCCAAATATGTAGTGTGTGAATAGTTTCAGTAACACCTGCAGTCGATTTAATACAAAAATACATATTTTTGTTTAAATCATTGATAGAATTGAGTTCAGTCATTAGATCAGGTAACAAAACGGTGGATATCCAAAATAGTAAACACTGTGTGGATCAATGCCAAAAATGTGTGAGTTTTCATCATTTCCATTTTCATTGACCAAACATTAAGTAATTTAATAGTTTGTCTGACTATTTCATAAAAAACTACATACAAAAGTTGCACAAGCAAGGTAGCATTTTGTAGTGGATACTAAGTACGATTTTTTCGCAAAATGAATTTGGAAAATGAGACTAGCAAAAAAAATGTATTTGTCGGGGGACATGTAAGAGAAATCTGATAACTTGTATGGTTTGTAGCTCCCATTAGTTTCAGCCTTTAATCCCAAAATTATGCCAAAAAAATTATTAAAATTATTAATTTTAATTGAACATCACTAAAAATGTATTTTATAAAATAAAATTTATTTGAATCACTAGAGCTTTCTCAGTTGTCTCACCTACTCTGTGGAACCCCATTTGTTTGATGCGCTGCTGAGCTTAGGCTTCCAGAGGATTTTAGCACTGTAGAAGTGTTTTTATGTATTGTATATATCCACATATATGTGTCTATGGGTTGTTGAGACATACATAACTGCTTGCAGCATCTCATTGAGTTTGCCTATACGTCATCCCTGTCAGTCAATACCCACACAGTGCTGGAGATCTTCGAGGCAGCTGACATGCTACAGTTTGCGACAGCTCGTGCTTTCTGTGAAGACTTCTTGTTATTTCAGGTGAATTTACTGTTGGTGTGATGCCTCACATTTATAATATTAAGTATTGAATATATTCAAATATGTTCAGAAATTGATTTATACCTCTGGTAGGCCAATCCAACCATGGTAACACCTGTATGTAAGGCACTGGGAATGCACTATGAGATTACATTGAATGTTGTGGTCTCCAATATGACAAAATCTTTATATTTATTATAATCACATCCTTTACATCCCCCATGTTTGTCCGTGTATGAGTCAGATGTACAATACAACTTCATTCATACTTGAAATATGAGCCCAGTCTCACTAGGATGCACCACCTTGTGTAAGCACCATGCATGGGTGCAATACTTTTAGTAAAAGTCAGTGTTTACTAAAAGTATTGCAAATAATTGCAGTACTTTTTAAATTATTGCCTGGAAAATATTCCCAGTTCATTTCAGTGTAGTTATAAACAAAACATTTCTAGGATCGTAACTAGTTACATTAATTAATTACAATAGTTGCAGGATACTATTAATATTACACTACATACATTATTTGTATAAAATTGAATTATAATTACTATGAAAATTATTCATTATTATCAGTTACCACCTCAGTCACAATCAAACTCCAGGGACAACTCACTCCCTCAATAAAACATATTTGATGCCATCTGTGTTATGTTTTATTGATATATATATATATATATATATATATATATATATATATATATATATATAATTATATAAACTAGATTATGTATTATTTATATCTTCAATTATTTATTAGATCAAAGCACGCCATTGAAGTAATGTTATATTAATGTCACCATGCCTGTATTTACAGTAAAACAATTATAATTTACGTTGTGCCAGGTGGATGAGAACAACTGCCTGTCGTTCCTGGTCTATGCAGACGCTTTCTCGTGTAAACTGCTGTATGAGAAAGCGAAGCTTTGTGCAGCTCACAACTTTAAGGTGAGACCACATTGTGATAGCTGTGATTTATTAAGTTGAATTTTTTTCTTCTTCATTTCTTTTCCTTTTATCTTATGAAATTAATGTTGGTTATTACTTCCTCGAGTTGACAGTCGAAGTTGCTATTACAAAATTACTGCATACACTCCAAAATACAAACTAGTCGAAATGTGGTGTTAAACAATCCGTTCGAAATGTGGTATTAAACAATCCGTTCGAAATGTGGTATTAAACAATCCGTTCGAAATGTGGTATTAAACAATCCGTTCGAAATGTGGTATTAAACAATCCGTTCGAAATGTGGTATTAAACAATCCGTTCGAAATGTGGTATTAAACAATCCGTTCGAAATGTGGTATTAAACAATCTGTTAGGTGGAGCGACCCATGACTTAATTGTTGTCAACCATAGCTTGAAAACGCAGATTTTAATGGTCTTGTCTTAGTTGTTTAAATAAACATACTATTATACGTGACTAGGTTTAGTTCATGGTGTACTGGTATTTATGGCATTGTTTTAATAGTATAATAACTGTTGTCGTCAGAGCATCTGCAAAACTCCAGCATTCCTTAGTATGCCATTCTGCCACCTGGTGTCTCTACTGAGGGAGGACGGGATTGAAATGGCGTACGAGGAACACATATTTGAGGCGATGAAGAGGTGGATTGTTCACGACACCGACAGCAGGTCACGCCACCTGTTGGAACTGATGAAATGCGTGCGCCTTAACTTTGTTTCCCGCTGGTATCTGATTGAGGTAAAGACACAGCGTTGTCCCCCACGTTACTTTTAAAGAAGAGCTACATTTCCTTTGGAAGTTTTGCCTCCTATGTTTTGTTAGACCATGAAATTGTACTGGAATGTTTCTAGGAAAGAAACATATATATTTAAGTGATATATTTATCTGTATAATCACATATAAATTGAGCAGCTGATTGTAGCCTGCTCAGCGAGTACTAAAATCAATCAGTTATTATATCCATGTCTAGAGAGTGAACAGCCACATTTCTGTCACAGATTATATAAGTCGGACGATTGTATAATTTATATGATGATTACAAAGTAATAGCATTATTTTATATTACAGTACATGGTATGAATGCTGTATAGATGCAGTCTGTATGAATATCAGTCATATATTACATCCGTATTTAGAGTGCAAGTAACCACATTTATGTCGCATAGTAGATTAATGAGGTAAGTTATATAATTGTATAATTTATAGATATATATATGTTCTGTCTCTCTGTGGAGGTAGTTGCCTTTCACAATCAAAGTGTGTCTTTGCTTGGCCGGCAACCGTGTTCACGTTTCGGTCAAAAGTATAGCATCACGAATGATGCCATTAGTCTGTGTCTGTTGTTTTGTGAATGACCGGTCAAGCTGTACTATCATCTTGGTCTTCAGGTGATCCATACATTTTCACTATCAAAGTGTTCTTATTTGGCGATGCTCCCGGCCTTCAGGTGATAAGTAAAGACGACCTGATCCGCAGCTGCCCAGCGACCCAGGGATACATTCAGAGCGCCAAGGACCAGTTGCTGGCGCAGGGCCACACGTACGAGATCCCATGGCAGTTGCCGCCTTCTCGCAGCGTCACCGGCCTCACGGACAAGATCGTCTACATCGACACGGGAGACCCGGCGCTGCCACGTGCCGCCGAGTCCCGGCTTCACCTCTTCGACCCCGTCAACAAGTCGTGGAGTAGCGTCCGCCGGTCCGGGCCGCTCGCCGTGTCGGAGCGCGCCACCTGTGAGACGCTCGGCGACGTGCTGCTGGTGATTGGCGGCTGGAATAGTGGCGACGCTGCCGGGAAGACGCTGAACCAGTGTAGCGGGGCTGTCAGTACCGTGCACGAATTCAAGGTTGGTTGTCGTTACAATTGTTATTGTATTTGTTGTTAGTTGTTGTTACATTTATTGTTTGAGTTGTTCTTACATTTGTTGTTACGCGACATCCGGTGTTGGTAACTGTAGCATAGTTCGTGATTGGTTGGTTCTCCGGCCACAGTGTGGCGACACAGTTATATCTACAGCACCCATGTTTTCAAGGAATCGTTCCTAAACAATGTTGACTACCTACATTATAAAAGTGGGTGCGGGAAGGATCTCAACCTCCCATCTCCATATCTCACCTGTTGTATGGGCCTACCTGCCAACTGTTGCCAATTTTGTGAGTCCACCTCCCACCGATCTCACCTCCCACTTATTTTTCGGACCATCTTCCCACCTGCTACTTCCTGGCACACCCTCGAATCACAATGACCCTCCATATGTCTCTACCTTGCATTGCAGTCTTAATTTCCTCTTTTCCGAGCACGTATCAGTGTCGGAATTGAATTGACAGGAAGTGAATAATTCCAATTCCTTTTGGAATTGACCCCCGCCCTGCTGGCGGGTCCCACGCTGGTATATCATAATGTATTGTATGTGTGCAAGAATCAGAACCGTTTTGCTTGTTCAGGTGATGAGTATCTTCCCGACCCTGTGGTACGTAGGCGCCCACGACATGGGCGTGAGCCGCTACGACCACAGCACCGTGACGGCAGGAGCGCGGCTCTTCCTACTCGGGGGGTATGATGAGACGCACACGCTACAGGTACCTGCGATTTCCTTCCAGTTGAGCTTGGACAGATGTGTTTGTCCGTACGTCGATTTTGGCAGAATATTGCAGTCCAACTAAAGAGTTTACTTGTTTTGGTATCTTCCATCATCATTGAATTAATTAGGTCTAGGTCAAGGTTATTCATGGTGACACTTCCGGTGACAACACTCTCAAGGAATTCCCTTCGGTGCAAGCCGCTTAAAGTTATTTATAGGTCAGTGATTTTCGTTTGTTACACTAAAGATCGTGCGATGTGTCAACGGTGAAACATTTTATTTATGTATTCAAGTCCCGTTGAAAGCAGCCCCTTCTGTTAAACTATGGTTCTTATTATATATGGCCAGACTTTGTATATGTAATCCGACTTCCCCACATGCACTATCCCAATACGTAAAAACAAATGTGTAAATTTACCAGTAAGTGTATCATAGGGTGTTGGGTTCGGACATAAACTAACATGTAATCTTTCAAAATGTGGGATTTAAATTAGCCAACACGTCTTCTCCTATAAAACATTGTAATGTTTGCACTTGTATTTGTATGAAACTGACTGACTGCAAACTGTGGTGACTTAGCTGTTCTACTAATTAGTTTAACTATGACATTCATTTTGTTTTCCACTGTCACGGACAGGCGACAGTGTACGTGACAGATGCTGCTTCGAACTACCACTTCGAGGCGTGTTCACGCATGCTCTACGCGCTCAGTCGCCCGGCCGTAGTTCACCACTCCGAGCGGCTCTACGTCTTCGGCGGCTATGACGATGGCGGCACCGCGCGCCGATCCCTGCAAACATTCGACGTCAACACGAGACAGTGGACGGAAGTGACGTCAGGCGTCAACGACGTGCGCATGTCCTGCCAGTACGCCGTCTGCATCGACGAGCTGATTTATGTCGTGACAGGCAACGCGACATCTGGTGGACGATACGAGGTAGCAACCGGAAGTGTGTCAAAGCACAGGTGCGCGGACTCGCTGTATACCTTCAACCCGCGCACGCTGCAGTGGTGCCACCTGACGCGACTTCCGGAACCGCCACACACCGGCAGCTTCTGCGCGACGACTCTAGGTGGCAGGATTTACCTGACAGGAGGACTGAGGGGTGGGCGGCCGTACTACGCTGTTGACTGCTTTAACGTCTCCGACAACACCGTGGATACAGTTGGCAACACAGCCGAGGGCTCCTTGAGTTTATGCAGTACAATCAGAGTGATGCATGAGAACTTCGGGCTGTGAATACCCTTACCCCAACAGAATCTCCCAGTCTCCATGATGAATACCCTTTCCCCAACAGAATCTACCAGTCCCTATGATAAAATCTCCAAGAATGTCACAAAGACTATTGGTCAAAACCAGAGTCTTAATGACACCATACCCATGATCAGTCCTGTTGTTACAAAACTATGGACAAAGTGGCGTAGCATCAAGTATAGGGAAAGGTGTACGATTCTGACACATATATGTTACGTGGCGTTCTGTTCAAAACAGCAGCTCTGTAACGACAGAGTTTGGTAATTTGTACTATATTGTTGCCCATGGCCATATATATTAAGTTAGTTCATATGCCTGAGTATTTGGACCATTTCATATGTCACTGTATATTTTAATAGCCTCTCGGTTGCGAGCTGATTTTATCCAAATGTTGCCATGTAATGTGGGAGAGTATACGTTAAGATATATGTTGCCATGTAATGTGGGAGAGTGTACGTTAAGATATATGTTGCCATGTAATGTGGGAGAGTGTACGTTAAGATATATGTTGCCATGTAATGTGGGAGAGTGTACGTTAAGATATATGTTGCCATGTAATGTGGGAGAGTGTACGTTAAGATATATGTTACCATGTAAACTGGGAAAGTGTACGTTAAGATATATGTTGCCATGTAATGTGGGAGAGTGCACGTTAAGATATATGTTACTATGTAAAGTGGGAAAGTGTACGTTAAGATATATGTTGCCATGTAAAGAGAGTGTACGTTAAAGGTGCTTAATCAATTAGATTTTTTTTGCTAGTCTAATTTAAAATTTAGTTTGTGAAAAACCAAACCAACCTAGTGTCCACTACAACATGCTAGCTCGTTTGTGCAACTTTTATAAGTAGTTTTTTTGTGAAATCATCAGATAAACTATTAAATGAGTTAATGCTTGTTCAAGCATTTACTGAAGTGAAAATCGAAATGCTGAAAAATCACGATTTTGTTCCTTGGTGAAATTTCGTAACTTTGTCATGTGATTGGCGAGAGGATGGAGATCACGTCCATGATCAGCGTTGACCCACACAGTGTTTACCATTTTGGATATCCACGGTTTTGATCCTTACCAGATCAAACGACTAAAGTAATTTATTTCGATGATTTGAACAAAAATAGGCATTTTGTATTGATTCGACTGCGGATGTTAGATAAACTATTCGCACACTACTTATTTGGACACCTATGAACCGGATCTGCGATACCTTTTTTGGTAAGCTAAATAAGTTGAGGATGGAGTTTTAAGAACTATGTTGTCATGTAAAGTGAAAGAGTGTACGTTAAGATAGATGTTGCCATGTAAAGTGGGAGAGTGTACGTTAAGATAAATGTTGCCATGTAAAGTGGGAGAGTGTACGTTAAGATAAATGTTGCCATGTAAAGTGGGAGAGTGTACGTTAAGATAAATGTTGCCATGTAAAGTGGGAGAGTGTACGTTAAGATAAATGTTGCCATGTAAAGTGGGAGAGTGTACGTTAAGATAAATGTTGCCATGTAAAGTGGGAGAGTGTACGTTAAGATAAATGTTGCCATGTAAAGTGGGAGAGTGTACGTTAAGATAAATGTTGCCATGTAAAGTGAGAGAGTGTACGTTAAGATAAATGTTGCCATGTAAAGTGGGAGAGTGTACGTTAAGATAAATGTTGCCATGTAAAGTGGGAGAGTGTACGTTAAGATAAATGTTGCCATGTAAAGTGAGAGAGTGTACGTTAAGATAAATGTTGCCATGTAAAGTGGGAGAGTGTACGTTAAGATAAATGTTGCCATGTAAAGTGGGAGAGTGTACGTTAAGATAAATGTTGCCATGTAAAGTGGGAGAGTGTACGTTAAGATAAATGTTGCCATGTAAAGTGGGAGAGTGTACGTTAATGTATATGTTGCCATGTAAAGTGAAAGAGTGTACGTTAAGATATTTGTTGCCATGTAAAGTGGGAAAATGTACGTTAAGATATATGTGCCATATGGTCGCTTTTGTAAATTATGTCACTATATTTTAGGTGTGGATATTATATTTATTCAAGTGATGTGCAATAGTTGTGTACCTGCTCTAGTTTGTTTATAAATAATCTATATATGTATGACAGAACATTCGAGTTACAATTACTGTACGTATGTCTCTCGATATGTTGTACCGTGCGGGTAGAGCGTACATGAATGGCCGTGCGTGCCCATGTTCGTGCGTGTGTGTGCGTGTCCGTGCGTGCGTAAATACGTTGGCTCTCATGAGACTTTTTAATTGTTTAGTCGTGATGATGGTTTCACCCCGCCCCCCCCCCCTCTGGTAGTCGGCCTTGGTGCGGAAGGAGGCAGTGAAGCACAGAGGATGCATGTGTTATGAAGCAGTTGTTCTGTTGCCTTTTCTGGGCATTGCTATGGGACTAGTGCACATACTATTGTTGTGTAATGGTCATTGATGAATGAGTGTGAGTATAGAATGGTTAGAATTGGGCAGCAGACCGCGGGTTTTCGAGGTGAGGAATTGTGTGCGTAGAGTGTAGACAAAGGCGAAAGGCGAAGGAGGAGGAAAAGTCCAGGGAAGAGCTGCCGATACAGAACTGCTAAGGCATCGCAGCAGTATAAGAATTAGCTATATAAATGGAACTTTCAGGACGGACATATGTTGGCAGATACACACTTTCTGGATGGAAGCTGTTCGCACACGGGTGACCCTAGCATAAACCAGAACACGGAATTGTTAAGTGAGACTAGTCAGACACGACTAATCAATTCAGTACATTTTATAAATTTATTATGTATAGACGGCGCTACGTGTAACAACTGATGTAGCAAGGTTTGCGGAATTCGGTCGCCGTGGCATGTTTTAGCACAACTCAAACGCATCGATGATATTCACAACTTGATGCAGCTAAAGTTAAGTATTGCACTAGAATACTATATCATTCACTCAAGATGCTCACATGTAAAATATTGTCAAACTTGCAGCCATTACTCGGGTAGGTTGATTTATACAACACGCCTGTCAATCAGTAGTGCATAGCTTGAAGCAGTGCAGGAGCGCTCTGCAGCAATGACGGACTGGTGGGTAGAAACGACGTGGTTATTGTATACGAAATCGACCACACCTTCGGATGACTTCAGGTACCGCGATATTCCCCGGCAACAAACTGCATCAATTAGTTACATCGGAGGATGCAACACTTTCCCGGACGTTCAAAGTTAACCAAACGATGTTGTCTTCCTGTGTGTAGCCCAGTTCGGCAATAAACTTTTCACGAAAAACAACGTCACACTTCAAACAGGCTAGCACATTTAAATGCAAATGTGTTCATACTTGATTACAATTGAGTTATTTTAATATTGCTCCAAAACGTTTAAATGGCTATGCATTTACAAATGTCAGTATTAGTTGGGTGAACAAACCGCAACAACTTTTAAAACGTGAAGTTAATTTAGCTTTAATATTATTCGTAGGTGATTCGCTATTTTACAATTATATTTTTGAAAATTCAAATGAACTTGATCCATTGGCAATGCAAATGTGAATGGTATCATTGCGTTCACATGTGACAACTCCAATTGGAATTGTCAACCCATGTCTGACTTCAAAACACATTTCTTGGGTTCGTGTGGAATATCAAAATGCCCCGACATCGTACTAACTCTTCTAGTCACACCGACCTATGCTTGTCCTTTTTCAACAACATTTTCAAGTTATTTCGCCGGAATGTTTTACGCCTGCCCAGTTGACGTCACTTCGCTGTTCGCTTTTCTGGCCGTACCGTTCAGTTCTCCGATCTCGATTTCGTCTTTTCCTTTATCGTTAATGGAACCGTCTCCGTCCTCCTGCGGAGAAAGAACGTGATATACAAAGTGATTTGCGACGCGAGGATCAGTGTTGGGATTCGCCCGGATGGCAAGGGACCATATAAAAATGTCGACGTTTGTATGATGGGTTGGCAACTGTTTTGATTAGCTTCACACATCCATGTATTTCCCCAAAAAGAAACATTGTATGTTTTCCGATTACAGTTTATAAGGGTGCTGACCTCGAGGGAATGCAGGCGTTGTAAACAACAAAGATGGCGACAATACGAATGACATCTTCGCAGATATTGATCACTGGTAAATTTAATTCAAAGTTTCATGTAGTAAGACCTTGTGAACTGAGGTTAAATGGCTGATTAGTCTTTATTTTCAGTGTCACAGTCTGACGCTTATTAATAAAATACCTATACCTACCTACATTAAAGCAATGTCATCGATTTTATTTTGTAAGCAATAACGTTGCGGATGTGAAACGCTAAGCCTAGATAAAACAATCGAAAGATATTACTAATATATGCAAAGAAACATGGAAATACTGGATGACCGACTTGAAACAATATAATTAGCGGACATATACATGTAAAATGCACCACAGTAAAATTAAAGAGATGGAGACGGACAAGAATATACAGTACGCCGGACCAGGTCATCAACTTGGCGGCGACAACATTGCTCCGCGAGGAAACGATAGCGGGAAGACAGAATGCAAGATAGCGAGATAAAAATAATGCACCATTAGCAAGGACCAGTGTGACGTACCTCCGGATATTCTACGTAACATCGTAGAAACGTTCGTAGCTTGGACGGAAGACAACAGCAGAATATATCGAAGAACGGCGACAGTAACTTCGGGTCGATGTCTTTGGCTTTATTTGGGCCTATGATGAGTAGCGAATTGTCAGTATTGGCGATACAGTTGTTGGCACAATGAACAGTGCTGATTGGCGTGATGCAACGGTGACGAGGCGGTGGTAGCAGTATCGGCATAATGGTAGTGGTGGTGGCGGTATGTGGGTGGCAGTGACGGTATTCAGGCAGTGTCGGTGTGAGTGTAGTGATGGCAACTGACTGAATATGAGATGATTGTAGCGACGGCGATGATTACGCGATGCGCGTGCGTGGGTGCGTGCGTGCGTGAGTGTGTGTATAATTATTTCTGTACGGCGCAACGTATGTGCGGTTTATCAACTGTGTAGACATGTACGTTTAGCGTTCATCCGCTTTATTTCACCGGCGCGCCGCACGTGACTTGTATCAGAGATCGTTACTCGCACACACGAGTATGATGCTACGTACCGGTGGCGAAGCTGACTGCGAGACCGACTGTGTTCGTGACGAGGACGGCAAAGAGACTGTACCACATGTAGGAAGTCCGGTAGAAGGCCAGGTAGCCGGGACTGTGAAGCAGAGCAACAAACACGTAGCTGTAGCTTTCGGTAGCTGTGTAATCGCCATTTTCAGTTAACAGTTAAAATACGAACGTCTGCCATGGCAACTGAACAACAAGGTTGACACATATCTCAGGAGGACGGATTACACATAGATTAAAAATGTTGGACTCTCGATAAGCCAATGGCTTCCTTGTCCACTTGCCATCTGGGCCTTTTTTCTATGATGGCAATCTTGTTAAAACAATTTAAACTGTCCCGTGACGACGGAATAAATGTGGAACATTATATAACTATTTCGCATCGGTGATATTGCTATAACAATTTTCCTTTCACTTGTAATAACCGATATGTCTTAGTCATATTGTAAATTGTCTCAATATCATTTGATTTGTTCATGCGTAGAATTATTAACCATTTGAACATGTTTAAATTAATAAAAATAGTAACTGGGTGTAATAGAAACAGTCTAGAATAGTGCATATTCTTCAAAATGTTCCCTGCCTCGTAAATCTACCGGGACTGGATCTGCCAGTTCATTTCCACCGAGCCACGGAGGCGTATGAATAACTATCTATCTACAGTTCCCACTCACGCGTCTGCTGGATCAGGCAGCGTCGTAGTCGCCTCGTACATGGCCGACGTCGAGGTCGACCAGATGGTTGAGTTGATGACGTCACATCCGGCCGTCGACACGGGCGCTCGTGGAATGTACGGCTTGTATACGTGCGCGCCAATCCCCAGCCACATAGTGGTCACGAGGCCTGACAAAAATCCGGCGTAGGCGCCCTGGCGGAAAGAGAGACATCCTATGCTAACATACATCGAAATATTGCCGTGGTTCGACTCCTTTTGCTACAATCAACAAACATGCATTCAAGTAGACTATCTGAACTAGTGCAGATAAAGGCGGCATAGTATGGAACAACGTGGAGTGTCTAAGGGGTAATCTCAGAAACATTGATGTATACATGCATGGCACTACATGACATTTTTTTTCGTGTGACAGGGGGTTAGTACCTTTTTCATTTAGCGCCGTACATCCATGTATTTCCCAAAAAGCATCGTTTCTTTTCCGATCACAGTTATTATGGGTACTGACTTTGAGCGCATGAGTTATATAATCGTGTTAGTATGTATATGGCTACTATATGCCAGTGTGGTTGTCATGGTTACAGCACGAATGGTGAGAAAATAGCGGGCTGCTATTAAACGACAACGGCTTTGTGTAGTGCAATTTTTGAGATCATCCTTAGAAATGTTCTGTTTGGTTGTTTCCTTGTTCCAATCATTCACGTACGACTGACAGACTGTGTCAGTTATTGACTGAATTACTGGTGGCTACAATGACTAATTGGCTGGCTGACTGGGTGGCCATTAATCAATTTATAAAGTATATGCCAGTTTGATTCAATTAGTTTATAATAATTAATATTATTAAATCATTAGGAAGTGCTTAATCGATATATTAAGCCAAGATTTGCAACAGAAAAGCAGGGTTAAAGTATATGCCAGCTTGATTTAATTATTTTTTAATAACTAATGTTATTAAGTCATTATGAGGTGTGTAATCGATATATTAAGCCTAGATTAGTAACAGAAAAGCAGGGTTCGAAAAGCTTGTAGCTAAACCACCCAAGTGGATAATGACAAAATCCGTATGGTACCAAAGATGTATGATAATGTTTAGATCCTTCAATCCTCCCTTAATGGAAAACAAACACCGCCCTCTAATCCTGACATTTGCTAAATTGCTCTGACCTCGGAGGTCAACGTAATTAAGGAAATGAAAGAGCCCTAGCTGTGAACCCTGGATTGGCACAGCTCCAACATTTAGTTTGCAAACTTTGCAAGGAAACTTCAGGAAAATGTCACTGCCCAGCGGTTGAGACGGTGGGTGGTTTAACAAGGGGACCAATGGTAAGGCGTATTGGGTATTTAAGCAATCACGGCGCCTCTAGTGACAGCGTCTGAATTTGGTAAACTGAGAGTATAAATACCCCGGAGGAGCGTTTCCAAAGGTCGAGCAAGACTACTTTAAGTTTACACTGAGGTGTGTAGTCATGCCGAATCTTAGGCATCCAAATTTACAGTAAGGATGTCCCTGGCGGGCCATGCCTGCTTTAGCATTAGAAAAACAATTCCGCATGTATTAAGTGCTATTTACATTCACTACTTTTCTTTACGGTTTACGGTGATATCTATCTTTATTGTTCTTTTCATTGTGCATGATTATATTGCTACGATGTCTATGGGAACAATGCGTTGACTACACTTCTGCAGTACGGTATGTACTCATTGGTCGAGTGAGTACCACTTTTATTTATAAATCTGGACTTGCCGAGCGCAAAGAAGACGGACAATTAAAACACATCTACATCTGTGAGAAATGCATCCCGGACCATTGCGTACGGCCCCGAAGATAATATGCAGGGAACAGTTTATAAAGGTTACATCAAACAACACAACAATATGATTTTACATACAATATGATTACACACAAAGTGACACACTGTCATAATAGTAGCTAACGCGAAAGCATACGTACCTTCGTATTTGACCAGGGAAATAACATTCCAAGAATGAATAGCCCAAGAGTCGGTCCTCCAATCATACCGAACAAACCGAGCGCCGCCTGGTGGTGTAATCATAATTTTGTTAACCTATCTAGTTAATAATGTAATTGTCCGACACTATTAGCTGATTATAAATGTAAACATACTAACTCCATAAGCGAATGTGTGAGTGTATGTGCGTGCGTGCGTGCGTGCGTGCGTGCGTGCGTGCGTGTTTGTGTGTGTGTGTGTGTGTGTGTGTGTGTGTGTGTGTGTGTGTGTGTGTGTGTGTGTGTGTGTGTGTGTGTGTGTGTGTGTGTGTGTGTGTGTGTGTGTGTGTGTGTGTGTGTGCCAGCGTTGGTGTTTTTATCCACTAGAGTTGTCCGTGGTTACAATGAACCACTATTAATGTTGTTAACAAATCTTTCTTAGGTTTGTTAATCGTAGATTGTTTTGTTGATACACCGCAATTGTACATGTGCGACCACATATTTAAGTTGATGTTTCTGGGAGGTCGTACGTTACTGCCCACTGTCATACTATGATTTTTCAAGAAGCGGATGTCAAAAGACAAGGCATATGCAGCGCACCGTATCAAAATGCAATATTTATGGACAGCCGTATAGATATTTGTGTCCGTATTTATACTCTTGTTCACAACACTTCATACAATTAGTGACGCACCACGCATCACACATTCCTGTAGCTATAAAAGAACTCCACCGTGCAATAACAACGTCATCCAGACAACTAGTCACAACAGAAGACGGAAATGTCAAGTGATTGCCACAGTATTGTGAAGGAAGATAAATAATACCTCTTCAAATCCAATTTTATAGCTCGTCTTTTTTCAACCTCATTTTATGAAAAATCAGTCCTACTACGACATGCTAACTTGTTTTTGCAACTATGGTGTGTAGATTTTGTGAAATCGTAAGAAAGACTATTAAGTTATTTGATGTTTTGGAGCTGAAGGCATAAGGTCGGCTTCATTATGAGTGTACAAGTTCTAAAGACCATAGTAATTTGTTTTGACAAAAGAACAAAAGAAAAAACTTTGTTATGAAATCGACTACGGATATTACTTAAACTATTCGCAAACTACATATTTGGACATCAGCAAATTAGATTAAAATTAGCCAAATGAGTTGATGATGATGATGATGATGAGTTGATGATGGACTTTCACGCAAGAAATAAAATGTCGATCGTGTCGCTGATGACGATGATTTGGGTGAATCTTGGTTTTGTTTTCGATGGTGATGTCATCGCTGTTTTTCAGTAGTTGTCGCGCTTTTTGTGGTTAAAATAATTGTTTTTGAAGCTGTTAGTTATCGGTTTTGTTCGTTTTGTTGTTGATGGTGGTGTTGATGTCTCGTACCTGTAAAACGCCTCCAAGATGTGAAGCGATGTAAGTGAGTACCATCATGAATAGACCGTATCCGACGGCTGAAAACATTAAAATCATAATGTTTTAGGAGGTTTATTTTTCTAAACCAGCATATTTAACCACACACGATCAGGACATCATTAAATTCCTATTTTGGATTTGTCAAATCTACAGATAGTGCTTTCACTAAAATTATAATAATTATTATTATTATAATAATTATTATTATAATACATTCGTCAATTTCATTTTAAAATTGCTCGCATTTAGACATTTGTCCGATATTTTTGTTCACATAAATACCATTGTACAAGCCTCCTTTCAAAACATCGCCCAAATACAGCATTTTGTTCACATTGTTACGAGCAAGCTAGACACGATGGACTCACCAATGCACTTGGACACGAGTGTCGCCCTGTGTTCGTGCATGTCCGGGAACCAGAAGTGTCTCACGACGTCCTGCAGTGTGACGGCCGCCAGCGAGTTGAGGCCGCCCGAGATGGAACTGTCCACACACATACGACGTCCGTTTAGATGCTACGTCGTTACTTAACTCTTTCATTTCATTTCATACGACGTCCGTTTAGATGCTACGTCGTTACTTAACTCTTTCATTTCATTTCATACGACGTCCGTTTAGATGCTACGTCGTTACTTAACTCTTTCATTTCATTTCATACGACGTCCGTTTAGATGCTACGTCGTTACTTAACTCTTTCATTTCATTTCATACGACGTCCGTTTAGATGCTACGTCGTTACTTAACTCTTTCATTTCATTTCATACGACGTCCGTTTAGATGTTACGTCGTTACTTAACTCTTTCATTTCATTTCATACGACGTCCGTTTAGATGCTACGTCGTTACTTAACTCTTTCATTTCATTTCATACGACGTCCGTTTAGATGCTACGTCGTTACTTAACTCTTTCATTTCATTTCAACTCGTTCACAAAGTATAATGGCAAGGTCAGATTCATTCCGGTTCGCGTTTTACGTTTAAACGTACCCCAAACTATCCGATAGATGGCGCTACTAGCGTTGCTAGGTGACGAGAAATGGAACCATTCAAACGTCCAACATGTGTCAGGGTTGAAGTAGACAGTAGACTTCAAATTAACCAAACAGTCAACAACAAAATATGGCTAATAAAAACGGGTTGACGACGATCATGGTAACACTGGCGATGAAATTGACGCTTATTATGAAGGTGATGGTGATGTTGTAAACAATTATAATGACGACGACGTCGACGACGACGATGATGCGGACAAACTCGACAATGAACATGGATGCGTGTAGTGCAAATGTTGATGATGATAATGATGGTTATGATGATAATGATGGTGATGAAGAAGAATATAGTGATAATAACGATGATGAAGAAGGTGATAATACAGATTATGATTATGATGAAAATAGTTGTGATGATGACGATGATTATGATAATAATGGAAGCGACGACGATGGTGACGACGACGACGACGGTGACGACGACGACGGTGACGACGACGATGGTGACGACGACGCTAGCACTGGCCACATTGACATCTGAACTTGATATTGCCAACGTTTGTGCTGCAGACGACGTCGATAATTCTGATGCTAACTGTTGCTAATATATTTTAATATTAACAGTTAGGCGATCATGAACGCGGTAATCGGCTATAGAGGTGTTGACATATAGGACAAGAACTACAGACCTGAGAGCGCCGCTGAAGACGGACGCCGTGAAGAGTCCAGGTAGACCGGGCACGTTCAGCCGTTGTACCACGTACAAGGGCAACAGCTACCGACGGAACAAACACACGATGAGTGCATGATGGGTTTGTATCTTCACATATTTCTTATGTATTTACATTGTAAACTTGCTTAAGATGAGAACTGTACATACAGAATACAATTTTAGAACAACTTGAACGTGATCAAAGAAATATTTTTATCTGGAATATCATGCCTTGCACGAGTTGCAACTATATATTTATTATATTACTCGGACTGTGCAATATACATAATGAATTTGTGAAGTACTGTCATTTAGCATAGACATAAATTGAAAAATAAATTCACTAAGCCTAAACCCACACCAGCATAGAGTGTTCGGTACATGTAATATATAGTTGACTCCTCACTTGATCTTTCGTGATGTCCATTGTGGAGAGAGGATCGCAGTCCTTGTATTCAGCCACGATGATAAATCCGACCAGACATGTGATGGTCATCAGCAGTGTCAGACCGGGCAGGTTGACCCAAAGAGCTCTGTAAGGTGAACCAATTCGGCAGTGTTTTTGAAAACCACGCAGCACTATGGATGCTACCATTGTCGCTGTCAGCTAGGAAGAACACGCCTTGAACACCGCCAAAAAGATAATACCTTACTCGTTAGGGATTCTGTCTACCGATGCTTGGTACTGGATACTTGGCAAAAGCCTGATACGTTTATGTGATGCTGTAGTAAACAAATACGATGCTAATGCCAAAGGACAATTGTTTCCCTAGTTCGTCCGCTTTCCCGCCCACCTTCCTGGTCACTCACCCACCCACCAACGCACGTGCGCGCGCACGCACGTACGCACGTATTCACACGCATACTCACATCCATGTGTCATATCTTCAGTTACTTACATTTGTCCTGCTCGGAGGCTGCTGGTACAGAGGGCGCGCTGTATCTGTGACTGGTTCACGCCGTAGATGGACAGCCACACGAAGGCGGCGCCGATACTCAGCGACCACACCGTGTGACGCACTTCCGGATCCGGGCTGAAACTGTTAGCAGACAGAGCAATGACATTACGTGTACGACCACAATTTCATGTCCACCTGTATTTAAGTATTAGTGCCTGCACACTTACAAGTTAGCCGATTTCAGTGATTTTATTTTCCAAGAAGTAGTCGTAATGAGCCAGCAAGGTTGGACAGTTTGTAATGACGTTTGTTGGAACGTTTGTAATCATCCATGGTCTGACACCGTTAGTTCCTGTACGCGAGAATATGCTGAGTATTGTTGTTGCACTCGCGCAGAGCAGTGGAAACAGAGATGACAAAAACTGGATGTAGATGGAAAGAAGTGAAACGTAAGTCAAGTTTACTCAAGTATAATTTAAGAATATGTTTGGCTTAAAGCTGCTTCCTCAAATGGTTCAGCCCATCGCGAATCCGGTTCATTTATGTCCCGATGTGTAGTGTTTGACTTTTTCCTTTTTCCTCTTTTTCTGCTTCAGTTGTCTTTTTCCTCTTTTTATGGAAAAAGTCAACTTCTACGACAGTCTTCAGTGAACTTTGGACGACATCTCCAAACATGATGTACTAGTGGTTCTTGGGATTTCAATGCACGAGTTGGGAGCGACAACACTGACAGGGAAAGGATCATGGGCAAACATGGAACAATTACGATGACTGACAACGGCAGCAGATTGTGTGACGTATGCGGGGATAATGACCTGGTGATTGGAGGGACCCTCTTCCAACATAAGACAATGCATAAGCTGACATGGAGATCCCCAGACGGCAGAACTGAGAAACAAATAGATCACATCCTTGTAAATGGAAAATGGAGACGCTCTCTACAAGACGTCAAAACAAGGAGACTACCTGACTTTCGCAGCGACCACAACACGTTGATAGGGAAACTTGCACTGAAACTGAGAAAGGCAAAGACAGGAGAGAAGAAGAAACAGCGTTTTGATATCGCCAAGCTACAAAGGCAAGAAACCAAGTAACAGTTCACAATTGCTCAGAAGAACAATTTTGGTATTCTGCAAGAGGAAACAGAGACGACTATACACAGTTTCAACATGGCCATGGAGGTAGCAGGGAAAGCAGTGCTAGGCTAAAGAAGAGCAAAGAACGAGCAGTGGATTTCCACATCAACTTGGGACAAAATAGGTCAAAGGAAAGGAATAAAAAAGCTGCTCACTACTAAGTCCCTAAGACTCAAAGAAAGACTTTCAAGATAATACTCATACAAAGACAAATAAGTAAAAAGGGGTACCAGAGCAGACAAACGCACCTACACTGAAAACCTCTCAGAAGACGCAGAAGTCGCAGAGGAAGCAGCAAGAAGAAAGGATATGCAGTTGCTCTAACAAATAACCAAGAAGCTAAAAGGAGACACGGGTCCACACCAGAATCTCCTACAGAAAGACGCATATGGAAAGACCATCACAGCCGATAAAGAGAAGATAGAAAGGTGGAAGGAGCATTTCCAACAGGTTCTCAATCGTGAAGATCCGCCCAGACTTGCAGACATCCCGGAGGCAGCAGATGACCTTGAAATCGACCTCGACCAAATCACAGAAGCAGAAGTCAGAGAAGCCATTAAAGCTCAGAAGAATGGAAAAACACCAGGAAGCGACAACGTCTGCGCAGAAATGCTGAAATCAGATGAACATGAGACACCCATAATCCTATGCCAGATTTTCCAGATAATGTAAGATGAAGAAGACACACCAGATGATTGGAAGACAGGCACAATTATCAAGCTACCAAAGAAGGGCGACTTGGGGAACTGTAACAACTTGCGGGGCATAACCTTACTATCAATGACATGCAAGATTTTCAGCCGCATAATCCTGAAGAGAATATCAGGAGGTACTGGTACAATCCTCAGCCAGGAACAAGCCGGGTTCAGAAGAGGCAAGTCATGCATCAACCATATTTTAACGTTACGACAGATTTTGGAACAAAGCACGGAATGGAACAGTACGATTTACATTGCCTTGACTTTGAAAAGGCCTTTGACAGCCTTCACACAAAATCAGATCATTTAGTCAGCGATACTTACTTCAAGAACTCTACTCTTACATGTATGTATGTATGTATGTATGTATGTATGTATGTATGTATGTATGTATGTATGTATGTATGTATGTATTTATGTATGTATGTATGTATGTATGTATGTATGTATGTATGTATGTATGTATGTATGTATGTATGTATGTATGTATGTATGTATGTATGTATATATGTATATATATATATATATATATATATATATATATATATATATATATATATATATATATATATATATGTACATATATATATATATATATATATATATATATATATATATATATATATATATATATGTGTGTATAGTTTATACTATATCACATGATTTCTACGAAAACACGATCAGACCATTAATTTTAGTCGGCGATACTTACTTCAAGAACTCTACTCTGTCGGTGTCTTGCATGGCTTGCCACAGGTTACCGAGGCCGCCGTGGTCGTACAGACCTTGGCCCATGACGGCGAACAGCCCGGCAAACATCGTGCATATCTGGAAGACGTCGGCCCACATCGTCGCCTTCATGCCTCCCTGTCAAACACCAGCCAAGTCGCGGTCAAGACCAAGTCGTGCAAAGGTGACGCACGAAAAAAAGTCGATTGATTGCTTAACCACAGGTGGTGACTAATCATTACAGTACATATTGTCCATAGAAAATGCAATTGTGTTGTCCACTGTTCTACAGTGGACTCTCGGTAAACGGAACACGTTGCGATTTGGCCCAGTTGTTCCATTTGTTGTGTTCCTTATATCCATGGCGACCAACAGTGCGGGGATGAATGGGGATTTCAAGGTTGTTCCTTTGAACAGGTTGTTCCTCACATCGGGATTCCACAAAGCGCGATGTCCGCGTAGTATGTTGTTAAATCTTATCAATACGTACTATTGCATTTGTCGAAAGCAACTTGTAACATAGTGTCGTATGTATGTGAATAACAAATCACAATAATAATAATAAGAAGAAGAATTTTTAAATAATATTTATTTTAAATAATAATTTTTAAATAGTAATAATAATTTTATCGTAAAAACAATATCATCATTTTCATTTTCATTAATATTATTAATGCTAAGGTTATTGCGAGTCTGCCTTTAAAATCGTGTCTCGTCTAGTCAATCGTCTAGTCAAGCATTACTCACCAGCGCCGTGTATACGGTACACACAATACCAACAGTGAGCACACAGACCCACACATTCAGTCCCGTCACTACAACGAACAGAATACACAATGATACCAACACTGAGCACACAGACCCACACATTCAGTCCCGTCACTACAACGAACAGAATACACAATGATACCAACACTGAGCACACAGACCCACACATTCAGTCCCGTCACTACAACGAACAGAATACACAATGATACCAACACTGAGCACACAGACCCACATATTCAGTCCCGTCACTACAACGAACAGAATACACAATGATACCAACACTGAGCACACAGACCCACACATTCAGTCCCGTCACTACAACGAACAGAATACACAATGATACCAACACTGAGCACACAGACCCACACATTCAGTCCCGTCACTACAACGAACAGAATACACAATGATACCAACACTGAGCACACAGACCCACACATTCAGTCCCGTCACTACAACGAACAGAATACACAATGATACCAACACTGAGCACACAGACCCACACATTCAGTCCCGTCACTACAACGAACAGAATACACAATGATACCAACACTGAGCACACAGACCCACACATTCAGTCCCGTCACTACAACGAACAGAATACACAATGATACCAACACTGAGCACACAGACCCACACATTCAGTCCCGTCACTACAACGAACAGAATACACAATGATACCAACACTGAGCACACAGACCCACACATTCAGTCCCGTCACTACAACGAACAGAATACACAATGATACCAACACTGAGCACACAGACCCACACATTCAGTCCCGTCACTACAACGAACAGAATACACAATAATACCAACAACGCCATGATAGTTTGAAGACGCGGTATACCATTGCTTAGGAGTCTATTATAAGACGTGATACTGGGTTTCCGCTGTTGACAGCAGATCAGTATGTTGTAAAAAGAGCAAGACGGAGGGTGCAACTTCCCGGACGACAGCGATTTCATCATGGTCACGAGATAAGAAAAACACTGATTTTTATACGTTTAGTGGCGATAATGAAGGGGAACCAAGCGGTCGCCGTCTTCTTACTTCATTGTCATGTCTACTGTTTTGGGGTCCCACTATTTTTACTATATATAAACATTCGTCAGAGGTACAAATACATACCGAATGAAGGGAAGATGTAAATCGCGAATAATAATTTAACATTCAATCCTGGCAATTTGAAACCGTACAGCATCTTTGCCAATTAATATTCATTCCACATTTGCCAACAAAATGCGTTTTGTCTTACATCATCGAATGTCTGTGCATTATGTGTTTTCAAAATTCACATTAAAATCAGCCACTCCGAGTACTTAGAATTTATAATTAATCCACCAGATGTGCCACATTAGGTCTTGCAGTAGTGACACACGACACGTAGCAGACTTATACAATCGTTGCTTTACTTTCAGTGAATAGGTCAAACGAAACGTGGTTACCATGCGCATAGACATTCATAGATTCCACGAAAACAAGGTTCAATTATGGTACTCAGAATATAATTATTAGTTGTTTCTCAAAATAAGTGACGTCTGCTCTACGTTACGTCATATGCAATCCTAGCGAGAATGGTAATTATATTCTATGTTTAGATTAATCCTAGTTATGACATTGGTATATGTATGCTATAAAAATTAATACAAATAACGGAAGTTAGTGTTGAAATAAACACGTCTGCCGAGATTCGTGAGACATAAGTGTTTAAACGTGAAGCGTCTACTCACCTATGTTCAAAGCGAGTGCAGGAGTGTAAAGTACAATAGCCATGTACATGAGCTGCAACGAGAACGTACAACAACGTACGATAATGTACGATAATAATGTACGATATAATGTACGATAATATGTTCAAAGCGAGTGCAGGAGTGTAAAGTACAATAGCCATGTACATGAGCTGCAACGAGAACGTACAACAACGTACGATAATGTAAGATAATAATGTACGATATAATGTACGATAATATGTTCAAAGCGAGTGCAGGAGTGTAAAGTACAATAGCCATGTACATGAGCTGCAACGAGAACGTACAACAACGTACAACAACGTACAATGATGCGTAAGCACGCAAACATCGACAACCCAACAATGAATATCTAGAAATGACATAAGTTTGACTAATGTCAGTGGAGAACGTACCTTCTTATTTGAAGTAATCAGTTATATTCGATGGATAAACGTTAACAATTAGCTGGTTTCCACACTACGGTACGGAGAATGTCTACTCTGAATCAATATTACATTACGTACTGTGTTAGGTGTTGCAATATATAAATTAATATTTATTTAATTTAGCGGTCACTGAAATTATCGATAATCGCACAAGCGAATATTTTTTATTTTGATATTAATTTGATAAAACGTAAGTGAGATATGACATATATGTGTGTGCGTGTGTATCTGTGTGTGTGTGCTTGCGTGCGTGCGTGCGTGCGTTCGTGCGTGCGTGCGTGTGTGTATACTTGCTTGCGAGCGTGACGACTATGAGTAAAACATATGCCGGTAACTATCACTGTGTGACCCTCACCGTCTGCACTATATACATTGCGTAGACAAACATCCGGATTCCTTTATCAAACCGCATCTCTAAATACTGAAACAGAAACCACATATATGAAGTTGATGATATTGTGAGGAAGTGATTTCAGCAGAGCCACTTTCTTTGTTAATTATAGCATGTATATTGCTAAACGTCGTGCTATGAGTTATGAGGTCATCATTAAAAATACACTGTGCTTCAGACATAACTGTTGAACTATTATTACAACATTAAGTGTCATTATGTGCGCAAACACTATACCTTGTCGACGTCATTGGCTCACACTGTTCAAGCTGGTGATATAGGGTATACTTATTTCATACATCGTCCGATTATGTGACATACAAACAGACACGCAAACAGACAGACATACAGAGTGGGAGATAGAGAGAGAGATATAGAGATAGTGAGAGAGAGAGAGAGAGGGGGGAGAGAGGGACAGGGATATATATATATATATATATATATATATATATATATATATATAGAGAGAGAGAGAGAGAGAGAGAGAGAGAGGGAGGAGATATAGAGGCAGAGGGAGAGAGAGCGAGGGAGGGATGGCGCGGGGAGAGGGAGTGGGAGAAGGAGAGGGCGAGAGCAAGAGCAGTAGGGTGAGCGAAAGGGAGATCAAGCACTGGAGATTTTCTATTAGAATTTGCTGGCCATAATGTACCTTGTTTCGGGTATTGTTAAATTCTTGGAAGCATCACAAATGCGTTGCCAGCATTTAATCGGAATGATTGGTCAAACAAAATAACCACACAACTTGTGTTGCTATCGTGATCTTTAATTTCTTCCTATTTTCGAAAATACATATTATTGCCTGTTTGAAATAAAATATATAAGTTTTGCGACATATAAAGAAAGCTGGCAACTGTCGACAGACCAAAGAATCACCTAATGACAATCGTTGTATACTCCCTGTAAGAAGTATTATATACGCAGCAGCGGTCACAGCAAAAGCAACATCACCGACTACTGCAATGCGTAATTTACTTCAGATGTGAATAGTTCCGCGCTATGCCTAACGTCATAGTGACACCAACTATTTAACCGGGCTACTTGACCTTGGCAAGTTTACTTCACTCCCATGCACTCTTTTCGATACACCAGGAATGTTGCTTTGAGTGGACCAGTTACTCGGAACGGTGGGAAGATATGCGATGCGAAAGTCTCCAACTGTGATGTCAATTGTTTATAGATGTCCGCTATGTGGACAACGTGGACCACATAGACTTACTGGGCAGCGCGTCCTGTATGCGTAATGTCACCTAGTAAACAGTACATTTGGTTTTATTTGAGTTATTGAACTTGAACGTACTAGTATCGTTTAAAATTCAGCTGGTGATGTTGACCCAAGAAAATGGTCCGGGTAGGATACGCCCAACCAGACATTCACGTCTTATTTTTCATGTCCACATTTTGAACTGTGACCCAAAACAGCCACGATTGTATCAACAGTTGTGTATGTGTGACATTTGTTGCGTAATACCTACGATTAAATATGACAGCAAATACGACGTGTAGTTCAAGAACCAATGCTGGGCTGATTGGCCTATTTGGTTGGTGCAAATTAAGTTTAATCAACGAAGACTATTTCTGATCATCTCATTATATCAATGATAGGCCAGTGTACATCACAACGTTCCAACTCAGACAGATGAAGAGCCAAAAACAGGACACGTCGTCTCATGGTTAAACTTTTGACCTGAAAGTAAACATTGTTTCTCCGCAGCGAGATATACTATACAACTGCGTTAGCGGATACGTACGCCTGGAGTCAACAAGAATACTGGGTCAAGGTTAGACTATCAGGGCTATACATAGTTTAGCAACGCTAGTCACGGGAATATGAAAAGGTAAACACTGATAAGTTGTTTTTTGTATTGAATTATTATTAAAAAAAATATTTTTAATAAACATAGGGAAGCTAGAAGAACAAGATGACGCGAAGTAAATTTATTAAAAGAACAGAGTAAATTGGATATAAGATTATTCTCTCGGTGGACGATACAAGAATGGACTGTACATTATCTACTAATCGGGTAAATGTTAACAGCGTGAATAATGTTTGATCATACATTTGACTCCTTATATAGGATAAGGGCAGACAACACACAGATAACACATAATATATTTTGTTTGGAACTGGTAAATCTTGGTCCACCACACTGATTTCATTTGACGTTTCGTAGTCCAAATCTCAATCAGCAGCGTCACCTCTGAACGGTGACCCTAACAAGGGATGGCGACCCAATTGCGACCTGATGTATGGGAAATGCTACATGGCAGATGGAAGCCATCTGGGTGTTTGTTAGAGGAACCTGACGCCGCTGGGAATGCGGGGGGGGGGGGGGTTGGGACCTTATGTGGGATTGGGAGCACCGCTGTTGTTTGTAGGTTTCACAGCGAGAAGAATGCTACAGTTCGTAACAATGGTTGGAATAAAAAAAATTCGTATATCTTATATTCGTATATATTTTATATGAATAAATGTTCCGCAGTAGATGTAGTCGTGTGCTTTATTTCACACACGCACACACACAGGCACGCTCGCACGCACGCAATCTCACACGTACATACACATACAAACCCACGCGCGCGCACGCACATATACACGCACGCACGCACGCACGCACGCACACTCACACACACACGTACACACGCACGCACGCACACACGTATGCACACACGCACGTACACACATACATATAGAAAGATACGTACAGGCAGCAAGAGAGGTGAGGAGAGAGACGGAGACGCGGGAAAACGGAGAGACGTAGAGATGGCGAGACGGAGAGACGGAGAGACGGAGAGACGGAGAGACGGAGAGACGGAGAGACGGAGAGACGGAGAGACGGAGAGACGGAGAGACGGAGAGACGGAGAGACGGAGATACGGAGAGACAGACAGAAACAGACGGACGGAGTGGGGGAGGGAGGGAGGGAGGGAGGGAGGAAGGGAGGGAGGGAGGGAGGGAGGGAGGGAGGGAGGGAGGGAGGGAGGGAGGGAGAGAGGGAGGGAGGCAGACAGGAAGGGAGAGATGGGGAAAGAGGGAGGAAGGGGGGAGTGACAGGAGGGAGGGGAGAGTGCAGATAGACATATAAACAGACACAAGAAAAACATTAATACAAACAATAAAGTACGATAACCGTCGACTCCTACCTCGAAGACGCTGGTGAGATTGAGGTTGTAGAAGACGGGAAGGAAGAAGTGTGCAGCGAGGGGGATCATGATGACGTAGCCGATCCACACCATCCAGTACTGAGTGCCATACACGTACATCTCGGCCGGAGTCCCGAGCACGGTGATGGCCGACATGAAGCTGGCGAGCAGCGACAGAGACACCGGCAGCACGCCCATCTGTCGACCAGCCATGAGAAATTCCTTCGTCGTCTTCTTCTTGCGTCCACGGACGCCGTGGAAGACGCCGATCCCGAGGGAAACGGCCAACATGAGAAGGAAGACGGCATAATCCCAGCCGGTGAACATCGTGTGCGTATGGAGGTCTGTGCGCGGAGCCGTCCACCACCGAAAGCTGTGAACAGTAGCGACTGCTTCGAAGCAGTGTCAAGCCGCCCATGGAACGCACCAACCGCCGCCACCGCCGCCGTCACGTTGAAGAGATGACAGATGTAATGCAAACTAACACACTGCTGGCCAACAACGGTCGGAATGGCTTACCATTTTTCTGCCTTGAATAGCAACATTGCCATGTTAGATCTTGTTAAACTGGACTAATACTGCGAGACCTTATTTGTGAAAATCGGATAAAAAATAACAAATATGGGAAATGTGTCTATAACGGGCCCCCAGCCTTTAATGGGTCCCACCGATTTCATCGCCATCTGTTGTTCAAAAAAGAAAAACTAATAGTATGTTTCAACACAGATACGTTAGAGGGCAGCTCAGATGACAAATCCTTTTCCGAAGCCGCGTCGTTCGAAAGGTGAGAATAAAATGTTAATTTTGTGGCATTTCGCTATTTTAATTTTCGCTGCTTGTAATACCCATAGAATATGTACATTCATGGATAACAAATATATGAGCATCCTATTCAAATGCAACATGGTTAGGGTAGATATGCGGTTGGCAATTGATGCTATTTTCATGGCGTTTTCGTAGAATGGCAAATGAAGTGAGCACACGAGTTCGGTCTAAAATTGGCCGGTGGGAGCCCGTTTTAGACGGAGCAAAGGCCAATTTTAACATGCATATTTCTAAAAAAAAATACCATGCACTTACTTCCTTTTCCAGATGGGGCGTTATGAACGACAGAAGCACCGGCTGAGTTGGAGTGAGGAGAGAATGGCTCAAGCTATTTAAGCCCTCAGAAATTAAACAAATAGGGTTAAAGAAAGCGTGCAAAGAGTACGGTGTGTCGCGGAAGCCACTACAGCGAAGGTCGAAGCTGACAGGGGATGCCACCCATTCTGCAAATTAGGGACTGGGCTCAATTAAGTTTTCCCAGTTGAAATGGGAAATGAACTGGTTGCCCATGTGAAACAAATGGAATTTCACCCCACCCCAGCTAAGACAAGTCGCATACCAGTATGCCGAGGCAGATAGTATTTGTCATCGTTTCAGTAACGAAACGAAGGAAGAAGATTGTATTGTACGTCTGAATTGCAATATAAAGATGCGACAATAAAACATGTTTGCTATGAAAATAGCCGGACTTGGACTTCTGCTTCAGAGACAGTACTTGAGTCTATTCATTTCCACTTTCGTGAATCGGCCAGTGATGAAAGTGACTGCTGATCCTGTAGGTATGATCTTGAATTAATGGCAGATTCGTTGAAGTGGGGGAGGTGAATTACACTTACAAAATAGTAGTACAACAGTCTAATTACAATAAGGCCAGTTGACTACACTCTGAACCCTGTAACAGTAGCCGGCCTGCAAAGCCGGCCTAGCCGTGCCCTAGGCCCACGCCCGCGACACTGGCTCTGCCGCTGGCGTTGTCACCCGTTTTGAATTAAATACAGATCTGGTAACTTACTAAAGCCGTCACTGTGCTCTAGTTTCTAATTGTAACATTCCCTCGCACTGGGATCTAAAACATTGGCGTATTTAGCCCAGTAGTCATTCATGTTTGGTCGAGCATAGCAATTAAGGCATTTGTTAGAGAAAGTTCGGCTGGTTTGCGGCTTTTGCCAGCCAGCGTACTGCGCATGTGCGAATGTGAGGTAAACATGAAAGCCCCTATATGTACAATGTTATACATAGTAAAAAATAAAGTTAAAATATAAAAAAGTTTACAAAAGTGTATAAATTATACGTATCCACTTCAAACAGAGGTGTTATAAACATTGCTGTATTCAATACTCTGAACAATGTTGTCCATAGATGCAGATATCCTGCACATTAGACTGTATACATACATTTTCAAAATGTAATATTACAACAGTCATTGCCAGAACTAACAAACATGAGACTAGCACTACACCTCATAGATAGGCTATGCATAATCCTAAATGCATTATTATAGGAAACTATAAAGTGCTGCATAGCGGCTTTTCTATAATTAGCCCGTAATGAACATAAATGCACATTACTACAATAAAATGCGAACAATTTGTTCTTCACCTTCTCTGAACAGAAGTATAATTTCCTGAGTAGAATGTTACTTTTGCTTCTTTCTTTGGGTTTTATATAATTTTCATCCAATATAGATCATCACAAATTATATGTACGAGATATTTATAAGACTATGTACGAGACATCTATAAATTTTTACAACCCATTAGCCGATGGAGCAAGTGGTACAATGTCTTCAGCATATAGGAGATAATGAACAATTGTATCGCCACTGCAACATCCAATGGGTAGTATCACCATCACTCATATATAAGTTAAACAGGAATGGTGATAACATACACCTTGTCTAACACCACTATTTACAGCGAAGAAGTTGGAGAGTACCAAACCCCGTTTAACACACATAGTCTGATTACAGAATTTATAGTACCACTGACATTTCACTTTAATTAAATATTCGGGTACTCCAAGTTTAAGTAACTTTCGAAAATAACTTTGTGTGATTCACCCTGTCAAATACTTTGGAGGCATCAAGGTAGGCAATACAAATGCACACATTTCTGTCTCATGTTTAGGTTTGAGCCCAAATTGGTTACATGTAGTTTGTAGATGACTTTGCATCCGAGTGTACAGTATTTTTTCCCACTATTTTAGTGAATACATTATACAAACATATCGACCTACAGTTATCCCTGTAATTGAGACCTTTATTTTTTTCCTTGATAATAAGAAAAATTACATATTTTAGCAAGTTTTCGGTACGTAGCCATGTATTAATATGGCAGACATTAATAAAGCCAATAATACTGCCAACGTCATGTGCTCCCTAGTTATGCCGTCCACACCAGAGGATGAGCATGTCTTCTTTTCACATATCACTTATGTTTTGAATGTCATGTACATTACCCACAACGTTATGCAATTTAACATTACTGTTTGAGTAGTTTGTGATTTCCCTCCAGAAATCCCTATCTTTATCTCATTGCTTTTACCAACACTTTTATCCGCAACAATGGAACCTTTGCTGTTCTTGCATACTCTAAGCGCATGTTTATAGTTAGACCTAGCCTGTCGCATAACATCATTAACAACACCCAATCTGGGTTTGCTAATGTCTTTCCATAAGAGCTGCTGCCATATACAATGCCTTTACATGATCATTCCAACCCGGTGTGAAAACATTAATTTTCCCAGGTACTTGCTTTATCACTTTTTTCACCTGATTTGGATAATACATTAATGACCTCATCATAAAATGTATCCATGTCACCAGTATGGCTATGATTTTGACAGTTGGCGTTAGAACATTTAACTCCACCGAGGAGTACAATATTACACAAATCTTCATAAGTACATATCTCATAGTATTCAATCTTGCTGGAGGAAAGTTATCCCACTGTATACGCAGATTTGATTCACTGATCGCATATATATCATCATTTTCCATCTTCCCCAGGGTGCGCATAAAGCCCGAACTCATGGACAGAGCTCCACCGGGAGCCAGAGCTGAGCCGCATAAATCTGGGTGGATGCAGTCCGAGATATAACATACAACATTGTCATCATACTCCAGAGAAACCGTCCTCCTCATTCTGGATGGCCATAAAGCGCAAACGCAGAATGTACAATTCACCAACATTGCCTCCACACCGCAGCCATCGTGTGCAAACTCTGGACGTCTCATCCATGAAGCCGCTCAGGACTTACTACACACAAGAAGTACATAATTGGCTATGTATTCATCCAGGAAGAGTGATCACAACACGTTAAATCACTGAACTATTCCGGGGAGCATTCCTTGCTGCTGGAACTCTACGTACAGCTGTCAGTGGATTTGAGAGAACTGGAATTTGGACTGTGAATTGCAATGTATTAAAGACATGATTTTGCTGCGGCTGTTCCAATTGACATTCCTGTTTCGCCCCAACCTGCCGACAACAGCTGCGCCTCAACCTGCAGCACAACACAGATGTGCCACAATATGTCTACACTGCAGGTAGTGCTGCTGCTGTCAACATCAGGATGGTGTCTCCACTCCCAAAGGTAACGTTTTCAGCTCCGCGCAAAACGTCACGGATTGGAAAAACCTGTGTAGTCACAAACAGCCCATATTAGAGACGTCTGGAAGAGAAAGCAACACCCCCGTCCAAGAAATTGACAAAAATCAAGCGCAACAAGACATCGAAGAAAGGGTCTACTACAAAGGAACCTGAGCCTACAACAAGCACGAGTGGGACGAATGCCGGTAATAGTAATTCTCAAAAGAAAGTCCGGAAAAATAAAACAGTCCGTGCCTGTATTGTGAGGAGTATTTTTTGGACACTGCGTCGGGGGAAATCTGGATCCAATGTTCAAGCTGCAAAGAGTGGGCAAACCAGGATTGTCCTGGACACGAGGTCGACGATTTTGTATGTGAAATGTGTGTTGCCTGAGACCAAGGTTCGAAATAAATAATTGTTCTGATCCTACAGAACTGACGTCAAGGGAAAGGCAATGCATGCAATAGCCACATAGCTATTGTTTTTTGTTTTGACGTGTTAACTGACGTCAAGGGAAAGGCAGCGCGTGCAATAGCCACATAGCTATTGTTTTTTGTTTTGACGTGTTAACTGACGTCAAGGGAAAGGCAGTGCGTGCAATAACCACATAGCTATTGTTTTTTGTTTTGACGTGTTAACTGACGTAAAGGGAAAGGCAGTGCGTGCAATAACCACGTAGCTATTGTTTTTTGTTTTGACGTGTTAACTGACGTAAAGGGAAAGGCAGTGCGTGCAATAACCACATAGCTATTGTTTTTTGTTTTGACGTGTTAACTGACGTCAAGGGAAAGGCAGTGCGTGCAATAACCACATAGCTATTGTTTTTTGTTTTGACGTGTTAACTGACGTAAAGGGAAAGGCAGTGCATTCAATAGCCACAGAGCTATTGTATTATTGCTTTGACGTGTGAACTGACGTCAAGGGAAAGACAGTGCTTCAACCGCAGCAGACCCAGACCCGAGGTTACAACCGGCCTGGGCCCATTTTAGCAATTCATGTGGGTAAAACGGGCTTTTGACAAGTGATTGTTTATGATAATTAAATACTGTTCATATATAGTTTAAAGCAACACTATTTGTGTTAATTGTTAATTGCTTCCTGCTGAATATATATATATATATATATATATATATATATATATATATATATATATATATATATATATAATTATGTCCGCCATGCACAAACCATAATATCCACTCCATCTTATAAAGCTCTGACTTATGCTACAGACAACCAGCAAGGCTCGACTTATGACATTTAACTCCAAACAGCCCTGTCTTCAGCTAACATAGGAGTGATTTATTTTCAGAGTTTCCCTTCTCTAGAATTAGTGAGTCCACAGCAGGTCTTTTCCATTTTCTTGTGTGGAGTCTTTTTCTTCCCTTGGCATAGGCACCAGATAGAAGGGACCAACTGCTTTTTACTGTCTCTTTCGAAAGACACGGGCAAAATGAGGTGAACGAAGTTGCCCAAGCTTCGAAACGGTGGAATTGGTTTTAAACCCAGGTCCCTTCGACCGAAAAGTCCGACGCTCTACCACAAGTGGTTTTGAACCCCGCTCCCCTCCACGCGCTACCACTCGACCACCGCGCCCCACTTAACTTGTCTGATGAGCTTGTCAGGCGATCGGTCGGACTTGACCGTTGAATTGATTTACCAGTAACACATGACCCCCAAACACGCCTGTGACCTGCCTAGTGAACGAACAACGTTTCAACAGCAGTTGTTATCTGGTATGACCTACAAATGCACGCTGGAGCACGGTACGGCTGTTCAGCCAACTTATATCAGCGCAGTTATTTATAGCAAGCGCCACAGCAGAACAACAAAACAAGTCCGTAACTAAGCTGGGACGCGAGGCTGGCGTGCCCTCCTTGTCAGTGCGGTCAACCCACAATTAAACTGTCGATATACAAGATGACTAGTGGCTGAAGACGGCGATAACTTCAGATTTAATGTTCTGGCATTACACGTTCGCCCTCTATGCATGGTGTGGTTAATGCCAAGGTTAAAGAACGATGTTACATAAGCCAACGCTATATCGTAGTTATATATACTGCCAGTTTCCTAGTCGCTCAATAAATACATATACTTCATTCAGCGTTCGGTTTGTGACATCGACAACCGCAGAGAGAGAGAGAGAGAGAGAGAGAGAGGGGGGGGGGAGAGATAGAGAGACAGACAGAGACAAACAGAGACATACATACAGGCAGACAGACATACATACAGACAGACAGGCAGACAGACAGACATAAAGATACACAAAGGCACAGAGCAACACAGAAAGACTCACACACGGTGTGTGTGTGTGTGTGTGTGTGTGTGTGTGTGTGTGTGTGTGTGTGTGTGTGTGTGTGTGTGTGTGTGTGTGTGTGTGTGTGTGTGTGTGTTCGTGTGCGCGTGCGAGTGTGTCTTTATGTCTATCTCTGTATGTCTGTGTCTCTTTGCCTCTGTCTCTCTCCACACACAGAATTAAGGAGAAAGAACCCCAAAAGAACTAGTCGTTCCATTCCCGATGAAGGCTGCCGACGGCAGCCGAAACGCTGAGTAAGTAAATCAACAGATGTGGTTAGAAGAATATCGTGATTCATATAAAAGTACCCACTATTTTATTAAACCGACTGTGCAGGCAACTTAAATTATTGACGCAATACAGATGTGAACGAACCTAATTCGCGATGGCTAAATGAATTGACGTTTTAGTATCATTGTGTGGCACTTCAGTGGTTGCTTTAATACACACGTTTTTTTTTTAATACACGTATTTTGTGACGTCAATATTTTACTCAGGTAGACACGACACATATTGCTAAAATATCCTGTTGTTGTATGGTTTCTCAGTTGGAGCGTAATAACGATCTTCAACCGGACGTCCTTAGAGGGCTTCGACGTTTCTAGGCCCAATCGTACGAAGCCATTCCCATGCTCAAGACATAGTCGTTTCGACTTTCAGTGATATAATGGCAGATAATAGGCCTCTTTTTCGCAATTTTTATTTTTTATTTCAGTGACTCAGTGTCATATAAACAATCTTTGATAAAGTTGAGCGAAGAGCGGCTTAATATTTGCAACGGAGTATATTTATCTAGCCGTGACAACATCTACTGGAATTTGTCAACGGGGCGTCATTTTCGGTTTAAGGAAGTCATATTATGTCATGTTTTAGTGATAAGGAAAATGATGATGATGATAATAATGATAATGGTAACGGTAATGGTAATGGTAAAGGTAACGGTGACGGTAACGATAACTGTAACGGTAACGAAAATTATAACTATAATAATAATAATAATAAGCTAATACAATAACCTAATATAACCACCACTAAATATCACGATTAACATAATATTGTCAGATTAGAAGAGGCATTTCCGAGACGACAATATAAGTTTTCTGAAGAAATTAGAAAGAATTTAAATTGGCACAAATATCAAATGAAGTGGTTTTTTATACTAACGCACCGATACATTTAAATATTATAATGAAACAACAAATCTTTCCAATGACAACTAAAGATTGTTAGTCAGAGACAAATAAGTCAGAGACAAACAAGTCTTCTTCAAGTCTTCGAGTATATATTGCTAAAAACGAATGATTTACTATCCTGCAGTTTGTAACGTCATCTCTCTAGCTGGGGTGAGCTAAAACGTTTATGTTTGCAATACAATTTTATAGTTCAGGGTTAACTTTGACTGCCGGTTTTCTGAAATGCTTCTGCCGTTGGTGCCGTGACTGCTTCTTGGGTGAGCGAATTCCACATTGGGATAGAGCGAACATAGAATGAGTGCTGCTAGATCATGCAGGAGGTTGGTAGGGATCGGAGATTATACTCTTGGTGGCGTCCATTGCGAGCATCTGCTGTGGCAATGATGGTAGGCAAACGGATTGAAATGCGGACGAACAAGACTTAGATGGAGGGACCGTGTGAAAAGAGATCTAGAACAGGTAGGTGTAGAAAGAAGAGAAAGGCCGAAGAGCAAAATAAGCAATAATAATATAAGTTTTATAACGCATATATCCCCACGGATCCGAGCCCATGCAGAGAGGGGAAGCCGACGAGAATATATAGGTGTAATATCGTGAACAGGGACGCGCGGGAGAAATCATCAAAGAAAGGACCGCTGAGGATTTAGATTAGTTGGTTGGAAATGCAATTTCGAAAACCCGGCAAGGGAATAAGACTGGCAAGGCAGCAGAGTAACACATTCAGCACGAACTGTGCGTTGTTCACCGCCGGAACGTATACACTGTGACACGCGTCATTATGTAAGAGCGCAGTATTGCCGCGTAAACTCCACACGGACGCACGTCATCCGTGATTGTCGCGTCACGTGTCTACAGGAAGCGCACAGGAAGTCGTTCTGTGATTAAAATTGGAACCTGATTATCACACCAATGCATCAACCTTGACTTGGTAGGTAAATGCGAAGCAGTAGTTTAACATGATGTGACCTTAACCCCATGGGTTGATAAATATGTAAGGCAATCGTGTAAAAGGCTTTGTGTTGGTTTGTTGTGGTCCTGTCCGGGCTTTCCCCGCCATATTTGGTTACGGAGTTCACGTGTCTCGATGTCTGGTCATATACTGTGCCGGATTAACCACGGATTAACAAGTGGCACATTCGTGCCAGGCCCTCCACAAAAAGGGCCCTACAAAATCAATCATTATCCATAATAAACACCAGCAAGCACATCTAGATGACATAGAGCGTGAAGTCTCTCCAGAGGCGACGGTGTTCGTATCAGATAAATCACAGGGGCGCTTTCCTCAATGTGGAGGTATTCCTTCGCATGTATCTGACTTTGATGATTGTAGTAGCGAAGATATATCTTTTCCGAATTTAAACTTATCAAGTATCCAGTGAACCAAAGCAAACCGGTTCATCGGACAATGCTCAGTACGAAAAGACATCATGCGTCGGATTAATCGTGACAATATTTAGTCGGACTTCGGTGCTGCCAAAAACGCTCAAACAGTTCATTAGCGTTTCAGAAAGTTCACCCGATGTAGAATCAGATCTGACTATTCAGACGATCACATTCATAAAACCTTAGGTAACTAATTTGGTGGAAAGCATTTGGATGTCGCTCTTTCTTTGTTCCGTAGAACTTGTACGGTCTATACGTTATGCTGTAATATACTATGGATTACTAAGTATTCTGGTATGTCATTGTCACTGTACGCTGTGTTTTCATGTCATTGTCACCATACGCTGTATGTTCTTGTATGTATGTGTGTACGCCGTCGTCGCCAACATTCTGCGAATGCTTGCTTATGTAAAGACATAGTTGAAGAAACCTTAAGGTTCAAATAAATGCCACGCGAACTTCGTCTTTCACGCACTCGGTAAGGTCATCCCATACAAACGTGTGTACCAGGCCCACATTGTTAATCCGGCACTAGTAATATCACACGCATATATATATATATATATATATATATATATATATAAAGACGGTCGGTATATATATATATATATATATATATATATATATATATATATATATATAAAGGCGGTCGATATATATATATATATATATATATATATATATATATATATATATATATATATATATATATATATATATATATATATATGTATATATATATATATATACCGACCGCCTTTATATATATATATATATATATATATATATCTATATATGCGTGTGATATTACTAGGTCGATATATATATATATATATATATATATATATATATATATATATATATAAATATATATCGATCGCCTTTATCTGAATTTCATTATATTTCAACAAAGGGGTAACAATTTATACAAGTGGGTACGGGTCCTGTTGTGATTCGATACTTATAATGCCGGTAGATAGTAGTTAGTCATGCCAATTAATTTATTTCGATGGAAGATCGATTAGTTTACCAACTGTAAGTGGTATTGATGACATGTTACAACAGTCGGCGTAGCATCAAATAAATTGCATTGTCTTAGAAATCTGGACAACTGAAGAGCAACAAAATAGTTATGAAATAGTTTGGCTCTTTCAAAATTTTAGACATGAATAGCTGTTCAACGTGAGGATCATAATTTCCTATGATAAAATGACGTATCCACGGGACAGCTTTAAGAAAGGTTGAATCCATTTTTATGTGTGTGTGTATATATATATATATATATATATATATATATATATATATATATATATATATATATATATATATATATATATATATATATATATATATATATATATATATGTTTTTATGCGTGTATGTATGTATGTATGTATGTGAGCGAGCCAGTGAGTGAGTGATTGATTGAGTGAGTGAGTGAGTGAGTGAGTCAGTCAGTCAGTCAGTCAACGGGAACTTGTACAATGCTTAAAGAGATCCCATGTCCAGGAGTCTGGAGAGATGGTTGGAACCAGCACAGTGAGCAATCATTAGATAACTTGTATTCATATATCGTCATAACTTTAAATTAAATGAAGCGTACCATGAGTCATCTACACCTCACGAATATACAAACTGATTAGGAAAGAAGAGTGCAACGGCGCGGCATATCATTAACGAAACGTGCTTATTTGTTAGACAGAAAGACATCCGATACAACGACCCCAGTCGTTTGACAACTTCTTGCGATCACCACCTGGCGGCATCACCGGTCATTCACCAGGGGGCGTGACGACGGGTGAGCGCCATGTTCGGCATCGTCGACTACATCGTGTTCATTTTTCTTCTGCTTGTGTCCGTTGCGATCGGGCTCTTCCATGGCGTCAAGGGCATGCTCAAGTCGAAGGGAACGGCGGAGACCGCCGACGAATTCACCCACGGCGGCAAGTCGATGTCGTCGCTACCTGTTGCGCTGTCGTTGCTCGCCAGCTTCATGTCGGCCATCACGGTGCTTGGGACGCCATCAGAGATGTATGTCTACGGCACGCAGTACTGGATGGTGGTCGTCGGGTACACGATGATGATCCCTTTCGCTGCGCATCTGTATCTGCCGCTCTTCTACAGGCTCGAACTGACCAGCATCTATGAGGTGGTGTATGGTGGGGCGAGGGAATGGGGTGTGATATGATAGGGACGAGGGTCAAGAGATGGGACACGGGAGGGATGAGGGAATGGCGTGGGATATTGTATGGACAAGGAGCGTGTTGAGGGATATGGTCGGGACGAGGGAAATGAGGTGGGATATGGTAGGGATGAGGGTGTGATGTGGGATATGATCGGGATTTTAACAAGATTTAACAAGATTTGCCATCCAAGCCAAAGGCCCAGATGGCAAGTGGACAAGGAAGCCATTGGCTTATCGAGAGTCCAACAATGTTCATCTACTTATAACCCGCCCTCATGAGATATGTGTCTACCTTATTTTTAAACATATTCACGCTGCTAGCAGTTACACAATCTGTAGACAATTTGTTCCATTCATTTATTGTCCTCTGTGAGAACGAGTGCTTCCTGATGTCCAATCTACATTGATCCTTTACCAATTTTACCTCATGTCCTCTAGTTCTGCTATCCTTCTTGAGTGAGAAAAACATATTTCTATCAATATTTTCATACCCATTCAATATCTTAAAAACTTCAATCTGATCTCCTCTTAACCTCCTTGTCTCTAGAGTTGTTAAACCACATTGTTTCAGGCGTTCTTCATAACTAAGGTCTCTCAGTTCTGGAATCATTTTAGTTGCTCTCCTTTGTATGCGTTCAAGCGTATCTATATCCTTCTTACGATATGGTCTCCATGCTTGTATACAGTATTCTAAATGAGGTCTAACTATTGCTTTATAAAGAGGTATAATTAAATTTTTTCCCTTGTATGTTATGTTTCTTCTAATCAATCCAAGAATTTGATTACCCTTTGAAGCTGCAATACCACACTGCTCTGAAACTTTCATATCAGCGCTTATTGTAACTCCTAAGTCCTTTTCTTTTATAGTAGTACCCATAACAGTATCTCCCATTTTATAGTTTACATTCAAGTTCCCATGTCCTGTATGTAGGCATTTACATTTCCCAAAATTGAACAACATCTGCCATTTCTCAGACCATTTCACTAATCTGTCTAGATCGTTTTGTAAATGTTGTTTATCACCATCAGTATTAACTTTTCTAAACAGTTTTGTGTCATCCGCAAATTTCAGTACGTTACTTGTTATACTGTCGTCCAAGTCATTGATATAAATTAAGAATAATATAGGTCCTAATACTGATCCTTGAGGTACCCCACTCAAAACCGATTTCCAATTTGAAACTTCTCCACCTACTACAACTCGTTGTCTTCTGTCAGTCAGCCATTGTTCTATCCAGTAAGTTATGCTATCCCCGATACCATGGGCTTTTAATTTAAGTAGTAATCTTTGATGTGGCACTTTGTCAAAAGCTTTCTGAAAATCTAAGTAGATAATATCTACTGGCGATCCCACGTCTATCCACTTAGTGATTTCTTCCAAAAAACATAACATATTTGTTAAGCATGACCTCGCTTTAAGGAATCCATGTTGAGATGAATTTAATAATTTATGCTTAACGAGGAAGTCCACCATATGGTCTTTAATTAACCGTTCTAATAATTTACAAATCACTGACGTTAAACTCACTGGTCTGTAATTCTCTGACTTATTTCTCGAACCCTTTTTAAATAATGGTATGATGTTTGCTTCTTTCCATTCAAACGGAACAACTCCCTCTTTTAATGACAAGTTGAATACTCTTGCAAGTGGTATACTGATTTGTTCTACTGTTTCCATTAGTAATTTTGGAGGAATCCCATCCACTCCGGTGATTTGTTATCCTTCATTGCCTTTATTTTCTTAGCTACCAATTCTGGAGTTACAACTAACGGACCTAAATAGTCAGATTTAGCCCCCTGAAATTTAGCATCAGCAACTGGTAATGAACTAATATCTTCTTTGGTAAACACTGAACTGAAGTAACCATTTAGGTCTTCCGCCATTAAAATCCCCTGTGATATTATATTTCCAGAACTGTCTTCTAGAGGTCCAACCTTGTCTTGTACGTTTTGTTTACTCCTGACATATGCATAAAAACTCTTGCTGTAATTTTTTATGTTACATGCTAGTTTTTGCTCATAGCTTCTTTTAGATTGTCTGATTTCAGTTGTAGCTGCATTAAGTGCCTCTTTGTATTTTGCATAGTCTTCTTCCTTTCTGGTACGCCTATAAACCCTCCACATAGTTTGTTTTAGCATTATTTTTCTAATAGCCTCTTTTGACAAGTGTTTCTTTCTACACCGTTTTCCTTGTTTTTGGAAGGGAACAAATTTATCGATGATACTCTCAATTTCATATTTTAGAATATTCCAACATTCAATTGCGGTCTTATTCATCAGCATGTTATTCCAATCTAGCTTTGCTAAATATTTTCTCATATCTTTGTAGTTACCTTTGTGGAAGGGATGAGGGAAATGAGGTGGGATATGGTAAGGATGAAGGGCGTGGTGTGGTATATGGCATAGGGGCGAGGGGCGAGATGTGGGATATGGCATATGGACATGCGGCATGAGTCATTAATGTGGGAACTCGAAACGAATGAAATTCAGGAACAATATGACAATGGTCGCAACTCGATTATCTATTTCGAGCGCTCGTTCCGAATACGAAACTGGGAAGGTGGTCATACAGACACCAATCAGAGAGAGGTTGCGCCATAATTTTTTTTTACTTCCCCTCTAAACTAGCAATCACTAAGTTATTGCGCTATGTCGGGGTATGATGGATGCTACGGTCCACAATGTTCGTGTCGGTTGTGTTAATCTGATTCAAGCAACTTGTTATCTGTTTCCAGTATCTCGAGTTACGATACAGTCGCGGTGTACGCATTATGGTTGTGTGCCTGTATATCTTCCAAACGGTATGTCGAGTTCCGGCTGACATACACATGAAAGCACGCACGCACGCACGCACGCACGCACGCACGCACGCACGCACGCACGCACGCACGCACGCACGCACGCACGCACGCACGCACGCACGCACGCACGCACGCACGCTCGCACACCCATAGTTAATTATTCCGTGAGTGATATTGTTCTGATGGCATACATCGGTGTTGTATTCTGGGGAGATATTTTCTGGAATACCTTGTCATTTGCTTACATACAGTGATATGGAGCAACTATCGATCGCCAGATGGCGTCACTGCTACATGTGAACGCGACAAGCACCCGGTTTATTAGTACTGAGTTGTGCATTCATAGATATTTTGAAGATGTTTGTGCTAAGATGCACCACAATTATTTGTAAATTTCTGCATTTGTTAATGAAATATATGGCTGTCCGCAAAACGAGGGACATTCATTAGCAAGTATGCGGTTCATGCGTTGTGTCTCGGTGTATGTGTTAAATATGTTCCTGATGTAACGTTCTTTCTTTCAGATTGTTTATCTGTCGATAGTCTTATATACACCGGGACTGGCCCTAAACGCACGTAAGTAAGTAAGTAAGTAAGGTATTTTTGTTATCGGAACTTATAACAACATGAACAATTAATGGAAAGGTTATTTTAACCAACCCTCTATGGAAACGTTTGTCCATATAGAATCACCGATCGCCATTTACTAGTTAATATGTACCAACTGTTCATTAGGCGAGGTCGAAATCAAATTATAAAGCTATCTATAAATTAATAAAAATAAGCACAATGCCGTTTGTATTGAAAAGGCAAGTTGACTGGGAGAGAACCTGACTGAGGTGACTGAGGTGACTGAGGTGACTGAGGTGACGCAATGAAGAGAGTCCTGAAAAGGAGTCGGCATCGGAGGATGCAGCGAACAAAAGATATTAGCGTAGCAGGCTCCACACTGGAATGAGACTATTACAGCCAATGTGACGGATCATGGGGCGCGATAGCATACCGGTTAGAAGGCCGGACTCTCAATCGAGAGAACCCGGTTTCAAATCCCACTGCGGTCGCTTCGAACCTTTGGCAAGTTTGATCACCCCACATTGCCACAGTTCACTCAGTTGTATAAATGAGTACCTGGCAATACAGACAGTGGTGGATATGTGAACGAATAGCCTTCGCGCAGCAATTGCAGCGTGGCTGAATACTTCCCAAAGAAGTTGAGATGGCCTTGGAATGAACAGGTCTGCCAGGGGGTGAAGTGTAAAGCGCTTTGAGCAGTCCTATGGATCGGATACCGCGCTATATAAGAACATACCTTTACCTTTATGATGATGGCACCAAAGTAAACGGGGATCAAACCAATTATTTTACTATGATTATTTTACTATGACCCATCAATGCTACTCCTCATAGACGCTTTGCATCTCGGGAGCCATACTTTCAGGGGTTCATCTACGACCCCACGGTCGGGTCATCTACGAGCCCACGGTCGGGTCATCTACGAGCCCACGGTCGGGTCATCTACGACCCCACGGTCGGGTTATCTACGACCCCACGGTCGGGTCATTTACGACCCCACGGTCGGGTCATCTACGACCCCATGGTCGGGTCGTTTTCGACATTCACACCGCTATTACCGTTTCCATGAACAATCGAATTACAGTTTGTAGTTCTTACGTACAATTGTTCACAACGTCACGCCTCTTGTCTACAATTGTCCAAAGTTACGCAACACAGCTGCAAGGCGAGAGTTGGATTTCAACAAGCCATCAATATATTGACTGGCAGCACCTTGTGCCAAGGAATATACATTTCTGTGATAACGTTGTGTTTCCTAAAATGTTACAGTCGCACATGAACAAGTTATCCAGTCTGGAGGATGGTTTTTTGCTAGTCTCAGTAATACCCCTCTACGGATAGGCGTGATGATGTCCCATATAAGAGAACGAAACGCCAAATTAAGTGAACGTATTCGCTGTGAGCAAGTCACTTGGAGCGGTTGGAGTAGGAACGCAGAGGCGACGAAATTGCCAAGTCGTAGGAAAGGAGAACATCACAACTAAGATGGGAGGACTGCGTAAAGAAGGGTGTAAGAAAGGCAGAGGAGGATGACAAGGGGAGGGAGAAAGCTGCCGATAGGGAGAAGTGGGATAACAACTGGGGCGGTGGAACATGAACTAGTATCATCCTGTGTAAACTAAGCAATGTGGAAGAGCAGTGTTAACATTGGAACAGTTACATAGAATACGTGCACTTCCCCTGAGTACGGGTTTACCGTTGTTGTAGTCACTGGCATCAACGTGTGGATCTGTGTCGTCAGTGTCGGCAGTGTGTGCACCTTCTACACGTCTTTCGTAAGTGCATACGCATTTACACACGCACCACACATACACGTGCACGCAAATCCACCTACCCATCCACTCACTCACGCACGCACTCACGCACGCACGCACGCACGCACGCACGCACGCACGCACACATGCACTCACGCACGCCAAATACAGTATACTGGGGAAGGTTATGCAACGTTTTGCAAGTTTTTATATTTGCATATATGTTTGCATATAACTGACATTGCTTGTGTGTACTGTATTTTCAGTTTTATTTATATTTTTATATTAACAATTATTGTTATTCTTATTATTAGTAGTGTTATTATTAGTTTCATTGTAATTTTATGACTATCACCATCGTCATCAGCATAGTCGCCGGCATTATAACAATAACAATAATAAATATTAGTATTACTATTATTGTCATTATCATCATCAGTATTATCATTGCATTATTATCATCATCAGCATTTTCTTATTATTAACATTATTATTATTATTATTATTACTATCGTCATCAGTATTATCTTAATTTTATTATTTTGTTTTTGTTATTATTATTATTATTAATCCGGCATGACATCTGATAACACAGCTGTCCTTTGTTTGACAGGGAGGCATGAAGGCGACGATGTGGGCCGACGTGTTCCAGGTGTGCACGATGTTTGCCGGGCTGTTCGCCGTCATTGGCCAAGGTCTTCACGACCAAGGCATGTACAACATCTATGCCCGCATGAGAGACAGCGATAGACTCCAGTTCCTCAAGTACGTTAATTATTCACACGTGTAGTTATACTGACATTTGTGACGACGGGTGTCATGGCAACTGATCAATATATATATATATATATATATATATATATATATATATATATATATATATATATATATATATATATACATATATATATACATATACATATATATATATATATATATATATATATAATATACATATATATATATATATATATATATATATATATATATATATATATATATACATATATATATATATATATATATATATATATATACATATATATATATATATATATATATATATATATATATATAATATTATATATATATATATATATATATATATATATATATATATATATATATATATATATATATATATATATATATATATGACATGACACTTTCCACAAGGCAATGGCTACCTTAAATGTAACGTTTGTTATCAACATAATATATGATGTTGTTTTTCTGGTGTTTGACGAAGTAAGTTACGTTGTTGTTGTTGCAAGATTACATCAACTCATGCTTTTTCTTCTGTATTTATCACAATACACTTCGCGTGGACTAATCCACTCCTCCATGTAGAAGGGCGCTCTATTTCCACTTACAAATTCAATTATTTTTATATTGTTTCATCTTTAACAATTAACTAACTCGACCATTTTCCCATTGAGTATATTCTTCTTAGAATAACACGACAGTTTGTGCATGATAAAGTAGAAAGAGAAATTGTAATTCATTGTTGTGGAAAGTACTGTGCTGGAGGAATATCTGCATATAGTTTCTCGGATCTGTACAATAAAACAAAGTGGCTAGGCCTATGTTGCATCGGGAGAACGCTACCAAAGTATTCAGTAACCAATTAAAACATAACAGAAAAAGCAAAGTTAGGACGTTGCGCTGATGGCGGTGACAGTACATGACATTTTGGTCCGAATGCCCAACATCGCTTATCCGACTCTCGCTCGCCTTCGTGAACTTGTCGAGAAGAGAGACTGGCCGCGGAGGCGTGGTCTCGTTGTTACCCGCTGTCACCACTCCATTTTGTGTTGGCGGTCCCGTGAAGCGCCAGCAGCCAATCGGCGTCATTATCGAGATTTTACACTAAAGATTGCAGCTGATTTAACTTTTCAGTCTGACAGTTGTGTCAATATGATCAAAGTTAAAGGTTTAACAAGATTTAGCAAGATTGCCACCCAAGGCAAAGGCCCAGATGGCAAGTGGACAAGGAAGCCATTGGCTTATCGATAGTCCAACATTTTTCATATATGTAACCCGCCCTTCTGAGATAAGAGTCAACCTTGTCTTGAAACATTTTCACGCTGCTAGCATTTACACAATCTGTAGACCATTTGTTCCATCCATTTATTGTCCTGTGTACTTCCTGACATCCAATCTAAATAAATTAATTCGAATTGCATCGTATAAACTGATGGAAATTCACTGCTAGTTTAAGAGTTAAAATATCCCCGGATGAAAATATAATTAATCTAATTATGCATGCGAACATAATCTGGACACATACATAATTTCCGTCACAATGGAAAGTACACACTCCATCCAGGCAACGACGTGTGCGATAAACAGTGGCTCCACAGCACGGAGCCTGGATAATCGAGGCTATCAATAGAGCGGAATGTGCCGAGAAGGTGCTGCCATCTGTCGACCGCACTGCGTCATAATAATTGATTTCGTATACGTATGATTAAAATGCCAAACTTCTCAAACTTTTTTCCATCTCAACGTTCATCATTTCATTCATTTCAACCGTATCCTCTTGAGAGGTAGTTAGCAGAACTGATTGCGGCGCCCCGTTGACGCTTCTGCAGTGATTCATTAGAGATGGAGTCCACAGCAAGTTACATATTTACCCTTTGTGTGTGATCTTTTACTTCCCCTGGCCTAGACACCCGGTAGAAGGGACGAACGGCATTTAGTGTCTCTTCAGAAAGACACGGGCAAAGTGGGGTGAAAGAAATTGCCTAAGTTTCGAAACCCCGGTCCCCACGAACGAAAGTCCGACGCTCGACCAACTAGATCATAAATTAGCAGTATTATAATTCATGTTTTATTTTTTATTGCTGTAGCATTTATATATTTTCCGTCATAAATTCTATGAAGCGGGAATTTGACAAAACACATCCGTTAAAAAATTTAAAAGGTGAAGTTTTATTGTTATGTCTTTTGGAGCGATGTCCATAATATGCAAAAGGTTGAAGTTTTATTGTTATGTATTTTAGAGTGATGTCCATAATATGTAAAAGGGTGAAGTTTTATTGTTATGTATTTTATAGCGATGTCCATAATATGCAAAAGGGTGAAGTTTTATTGTTATGTATTTTAGAGCGATGTCCATAATATGCCAAAGGATGAAGTTTAATTGTTATGTATTTTAGAGCGATGTCCATAATATGCAAAAGGGTGAAGTTTTATTGTTAGGTATTTTAGAGCGATGTCCATAACATGTAAAATGGTGAAGTTTATTATTAGGTATTTTAGAGCGATGTCCATAATATGTAAAAGGGGATGTCGCAAAACTGGCATATTTTATTTCATCTCCAAATCGTGTATTTTTCAAATGTTAAGATATACAATATCACAAGATCAACATATTTTGTATGGAAAGTATTATTTTTAACCAATCGAGGTGTTATGAATACTTATAACTCCACTTAGCAAATGAAACAAACGAAACTCGTTGATTAGTCTTTAAGGGGCCGTGTTGATGGGCATGCCTCTCTCTGCTTGCAGCGCGGACCCGCATCCGAATGCTCGCCACACCGTGTGGACCCTCAGCTTCGGCGCGTGCTTCGTGTGGCTCGCTATATACGGCGCCAACCAGGCGCAGATACAGCGGGCGATGAGTACACCGACCCTGAAAGAGGGCCAGAAGTGAGCACAACTGACTGCATTTTTGATAAAATTAAAATGATGACCATCGTCCTTGAATCTGGTATTTGACTTCGCTGCGTGGGTAATTGTGACACCGGCGGCGGCGGCGGCGGCGGCGGCGGCGGCGGCGGCGGCGGCGGCGGCGGCGGCGGCGGCGCCGGCGGCGGCTGTATTGCTAATAAAGAATTACTACTAATAAATATATTCATATATATATATATATATATATATATATATATATATATATATATATATATATATATATATATATATATATATAATCCAAATATTGACAATAATAAAACACGATCATAATAGGAACAATATGATTATAACAGTGTGAAGTATGTTACATTAATTAGCTCTTGCAGCCATAACTGGAACTAATAAGCGTGCAACCAACAGGGCTCTCTACATGAACATCCCGGGGCTGTTTGCTTTGCTGACCACCTGCTGTTTTGCCGGAGCCATCGTCTTCTCCCAGTACTTCGACTGTGACCCTATGACGAAGTCTAACGTTCACATGGACCAGGTGATGAGACAGGGGGGAATCAAAAAGTAAACAAACTAGTGTGACGTATTTTACGATTGTATCGATTGTGCACAGTGCGAAATAACAAACTATTTAAAAATAATTATTATAATTATATAACAAAATAACAGTTGATTAAGTGCCATAATTTTATGCTCGATTTCCTGTTCAAAATGTTTCCATTATCATGTTCACTTCCAGCTGCTGCCGCTTTATGTACTTGATTTTCTGAATATACCCGGTCTGCCCGGACTGTTTACAGCCGCCGTCATCAGTGGCTCCCTCAGGTGAGCAACGCATGTATCCACTAGAGGGCGACAGTTACACAATGTGATAAATGAATGCAACACTGGAAGGTTCAGATTGTACGAGTGAAGTTATTATTTTACTTCCGGGTTCAGGTTGTGCGAGTGAAGTCCGAGTGATTTTGAGACGGTCCCCCTTTTGTGGTTGGCTACCAGTATGTGGGCATGTCGGTGATGGAAGGTCCCTTGCGTATGCAGACAAAATCCTCTTGTTGTTTGTGAACGCGTGACGGGGAACATCTCTCGTGTTGATTTTCTCCGGACAAAAGTGTAGGAATTGACTAAGCCACTCTAGCTGGGCCAGTGATATAGCATGCAACGACTTGTGCCGTTGTGATAGAATCCGATTCCTAATATCGCACACTGCAACATAAAATGTCAACAGGGTCTCCTATGGGGACAAATAATTATCTGACCTCAATATCACAAATGACAAGCAACATATCAGCAACAATCATGGTTGAAAGTAGAGATAATTGAAATAAGTATATGCCAAGCAACACACTGAAGAAAATCCAAATAGCAAATGACAACAAGTATTATACCCCCTTTGCCACCATTCTAGCTGATGGATTACAGTGGAATTTCTGGTAAATCCGAAAACATAACGCTTCTTAATATTTAGATATATTTGCGCGCACACACACACACACACACACACACACACACACACACACACACACACACACACACACACACACACACACACACACACACACACACACACACACACACACACACACACACACACACACACACACACACACACACACACACACACACACACACACACACACACACACACACACACACACACACACACACACACACACACACACACACACACACACACACACACACACACACACACACACACACACACACACACACACACACATATATATACATACATATATATATATACATATATATATATATATATATATATATATATATATATATTTACGGTTTGGTGTTGGCACACATGCACAACCTTGCACCAGCAAACTGACAAACACATCAACCGCGCATGCGCACCTAATGTATCATGTGTCGTATGTCCCCAGTTCCATATCTGGCGGTCTCAACTCGCTGTCGGCTGTCACGATGCATGACATCATCCGGCTGACTTGTCTCCGAGACATGCACGAATACAAGGCGGTCAAAATGACCAAAATGTTATGTATGTTTGCACATTTATTGATCAATTCGACCGCAAATAGGGAATTTTGCATCTAAGCACACGAGCATTCAGGCACGTGGTCATTCCCACCACGCACACGCAAGCACGCAAATACAACACACAGTCATATATTCATGTCAAATATAACACTAATACTTTTATAGGCACATATAATCTAGATGGGCATAGCGTTGTGCGATATAACACCGTGATTTAACGTTAACCTCGCACACGCACACCCACGCGCACAGACACACACGCATGCACGCACGCACGCACGCACGCACGCACGCACGCACGCACGCACGCACGCACGCACGCACGCACGCACGCACGCACGCACACACACACACACACACACACATAATCACCTGGGAGTACAAGTCCACAACGAGTATGCTCGTTTGTTGCAGCAATCGGATACGGTATTTTTATGATGCTCCTGACCATTCCTGTATCACACCTTGGAGGAGTTTTACAGGTACGACATGATTTAATATATAAGGTGAAAGTGTGACATGGCAATATGGCGATATTTTGTTTTGATTGGTAATACAAATAAATACATGATGTTACTATCGCGTTCCGTTGTTGATAACGCCACGTAGTTGCCGCAATAGCTGGCATCGCAAAAATTAATATTTCTTTGTCCGCCAGGCGGCGCTAGGATTGTTCGGCATGATCGGTGGACCCACCCTCGGGCTCTTCACTCTCGCCATGTTCTATCCGTGGTCCAACACCAAGGTGAGGTTCGAGTCATCCGGCTACAGCTACGAAAGTTTGCCAAATTTGTTCTCCTCACATTGCTAGTGCCACTTTGTCTGTGTCTTTCGGAAGAGACAATAAAAACCGTTAGTCCCTTCTAATGGGTGTCTTTGCCAGGAGAAGCAATATATACCGCACGGGTGGCGTGGGGGGGGGTAATGTAACCTGCTGTGGACTCCATCTTTCATGAGCCACTGCAGAAGCGTCCACGAAGCGGCTCAGTCAATTCAGTCAATATGAATGTAGGATTAGTCAATTAATTAATTAAAGTGATGGAGTAAGCCGTCGAACGAAGGATCTCGTCCCGAATCAGTTGTGTGTCCACTGCTTATTTCTAAACAGTCACCAAAGGACACACAACTCACTTGGGACAAGATCCGTCGTTCTACGGCTTACTCCGTCACTTTAATAAGGTTATATAAAGTGTTTTAAATAGTGTTTTATATATAACCTTATTAAAGTGATGGAGTAAGCCGTAGAATGAAACACAACAAGAAAATATAAATTTAGTCGTTCGACTACTTATTGTGTTTCATGTGTGTGTGCGGTCGTGCGGGCGTGCGGGCGTGCGGTCGTGCGGGCGTGCGGGCGAGCGGGCGAACATGCGTGCGGGCGTTGATGATGTCGATGTTGGTTTAAAATGGGCCACATTCAAGGGGCGTCTCAATCGAAAGCCTGACACTTTCAAACGTGCCCGTACAGTCTGGTAGAAAAACAAACGACGATTGTTGTTGGGCACATGGATGCGATGCTTCCGTGAAGCAAGTCGTAATCTGTACCAGATTTTATATCGGTGTTTAATCCACCACCACGGCTGCTCCTTGCGGTCTATTCCATACTTTTTCCCGAAGTCTCAATCATCGTCATTGGTTCCAGTATTTTTAAGTAGCAACTATGCTGGAATGGAATGGAAAACTTTCCTTCTGCACTGCTTCACGAATGAATTGACGCGAAGTTAGTTCACGTACGTACACGAGTTTGGACGTCTCGACCGAGGACGAGTTTCAACGATGCTAATTTGGTTGCAGGGTGCATACGCCGGGTTTATTTCCGGCATTGGGATAGCTTTCTGGCTTGGGGTTGGTGCAAATATCTGCCATATAACGCCGAGAGGGGGAAAACCCCCGGTACGAATCGACGGCTGCTCTAACGGTACGGTGATATTGGGTCACAACGTCACAATGCAGGCCTCGACTGAACTGAGGTAAGAGAGAACTGCAGAGAAAGGAGAGAATGTCACTTTGTTGAGATTTACAAACATAATAAAGTATTGAATAACTATCACGTGCCTGTGGTGTTGAATTGAGTAAATTACTAATTGTAAAAAATAAATTAAAAGCTTGTGTAAACAATCTACGTCGAACACGTTTGTGTAAATGAATAGTTACTGAACATTGAATATATTTCAATTAGTCTAGGGTAAAACCAATTTATTCGGCTCACCTTAAAATAATGACATTAGTTAACATAGCAAGTTTAGGCATAGTTAAATCAGTTGTTTCACTTGTTTCACAGATGGTATTATTCCAAGTGATTTTAAGGTTATCTTTAGTATTCATGTGTTACCTTCTGACACGTAGCATCTGCAACGTTCTCGTCTACAACGTTAGCGACATACATACTGACTTGTGTTTAGTTTCTCACACTAGGTATCGTTTCTTACCACATTTTTTTAAAAGGTGGAACATCCGTGTCGAAATCGTGCACCTATATTTTCATATAAAAACTAACAACTACACATCGTAAGAAGGATATAGATACGCTTGAACGAATATAGAGGAGAGCAACTAAAATGAATCCAGAACTGAGAGACATTAGTTTTGAAGAACGCATAAAAGAATGTGGTTTTACAACCCTGGAGACAAGGATGTTAAGAGGAGATTAAATTGAAGTTTATAAGATATTGAATGAGTATGAAAATATTGATAGAAATATATTTATACTCAATAAAGATAGTAGAACTAGAGGACATGAGGTAACAATAATAAAAGTATCAGTGTAGATTGGGTATTATGAAGTACTCGTTCTCACAGAGGACAATAAATCAATGGAACAAATTATCTACGGATTGTATAAATGCTAGCAGCGTAAATATACTTAAAAACAAGGTTGTCACATATCTCAAGAGGGCGGGTTACATATAAATGAAAAAAAATTGGACTCTCGATAAGTCAATGGATTCCTTGTCCACTTGCTAAATCTGGCTTATTGGTCCGCTTCACGAAACAAGGAAACCGGCATAAATCACCTATAGCATCACCTCTCAAAACATCCACCAATTTCTGTTATGGCGGAGCGTTCTTTGCCAACCATAGCGATGACAAACAATGCATGCAATAAACGCAAACATTGTTATATAGTCTTTGTATTGTTTTTGTCAAATCCCACGTCAATCCAATATACATTTCCAGTCCCTCCATTTGTTGTTAATGAAAAATTATTAAGTTATTATTATAATTATGTTATTATTATTATTACTATTATTATTGTTATTATATTTAATATATCAGCGTAAGCTGTAAACAGATTTATACAGAATTTCAAGTCATATTTCAGGTCGGATTTCAGCCGAAACAAACCGACATGTCCGCTGATTACACCAGTATTTTGCTGCTTCCAGTTCAGGCTGTCTGCAGGTCTACGGACTTTCCTATTTGTGGTACAGCGCCATGTCCGTTGCCATCGTTAACGTGGTCGGGCTCGTCGTCAGCTTCCTCACTGGTACGTTCTGCGCATGTCAACGATGTTTTTCCGTTTCCGTTTTTAGCCTTTCATAATGGTATATAAGGCAAACTGCTTATATTCCAACATCTTGGTGAGCCCAAATGTGGTTTAAGGAGCCACCATTTTAAAATGTCGTATGTTCGTTAATAAAATGCTTTAGAAAATGGAACTAAAATAGGATTTGTATTTCCCTTTCATGTTTTCGTACACACTATGTGAAATAGTCCAGCTTGTTGCATTTACTGAGTACAATGTAATCTCACATTACATACGCACGATGCATGTGGACTAAGATAGACTAGTCATTTTCTTTCAAGAGTGAGTCTCAGCAATAGTGTTACATCGAATAATTCCACAAATCAGTTTTCCGGTAAATGACCATCCTTACATACACGTGCGTTTTGTTTACGTGAATGGCAATGGAAAGGCCAAGTACTACCAAGTGTAGGTGACAATGGTGACATCGCTTCTGCTGTGTAGGTCCCAACGTTCCGTCTGAAGTTGATCCATCTCTGCTGATGCCGTTTTTCGACATCATGTGCTGTTGCCTGCCAGAGAGTATTCGTAGAACACTTCGCTTAAACATCGACTATGTGGTACGTGTTACTAGTGTCTTGTGCAACATAAAACGCAAAACATGAAACAATGTGCATAAGTGACGTTAACGGTTCCTCCTCAATTCGATTTGTTCGCTAGTCTCAATTCAAATTAATTTTGCGAAAATCAAACCTACCTAGTATCCGCAGCAACGTGCTAGCTCGTTTGTGCAACATTTGTATGTAGTTTTTTTTTTGTGAAATCATCAAACAAACTATGAAATTATTTAATGTTTGGTCAACTATTCAGTATAGTGAAAATGGAACCACTGAAAACTCACGAATTTGACGTTTGGTGAAATTTTGCAACTTTGTCACGTGATCGGTGTGAGGATGGAAGTCACGCCCATGATTGGCAACGGCCCGCCATTTTGGATTTCTACTATTTTGAGCCTTACCGGATCTAACGACTAAAGTAAATTATTTCGATGACTTGGAAAAAATATGCATTTTGTTTAATTTAATCGACTGCGGATGTTAATGCTTGTACAGTTTGGATCAAATACATTTACTTCTGATTCTGTTACATAAACTATTGGCACACTACATATTTGGATATTAATAAACCGGATATGCGATTGGCTAAATCAGTTTAGGATGGACGTTTAATGTTTGACCTTACTGCTACCCTTGACCGGTTGTTCACCATCATTTCAAATCAAATGTAAATACTCTATCGTTTCCACCGTGTCATTTATTTCGGTGAATCTCTTTCGCGCATGCGCCCTCCGCATGACACTACTAAGTGGCATGTCGTAGATAGACTTACGCTTGCCAAATATTAAATGTAGTAAAGTATTACTTGAAACTTTCGATAATTTGATAAATAACAAGGGCATAGATGTTTGACACTGTAAAAGTTTGACATTCATTTTAAACTGGGGGAACGAAACAGTCTAAACCTGGGTTACTAATTTCACAATATCGTCCTAAGTATAGGTGTTTATCAACGAGATCGTCATACTTAAGAAACTATTTAGGCAAAAGCACCGTAAATATGGTCGATCAGCCTCTAATAACAACGGTTAAATAGTGAAATTGTTCTTGATCGTTCTTTAGACTAAGCGTATGCATAGAATGTTACATCTTATACACATCCTGTATAAGAGTTAGTTACATCTTATACAAGTCCAGTGTAGCATACTCGCGAGCCAGAGGTGGTAGTTGTACCACTCTATCCCTGGCAGATGTAGTACAGAGTGTTTGGACGTGCGGCGAATAATCTGTACTTCGTCCCGCGTGCCATCTGTGTCGGTCGGGATTCTGGGAACCAGCCCAACACCAAAGAGCAATTCAAGGAAATGCCTGTCATTATCCGCCTGACCAACAAAAATGGTTCACAACCAATTAATCCCAATTGCCCGCATATAGGCCTATCTTCTATATTATGTTAATATCATTGGTTAACACAGCAACCGACACGTTTCAGTAGGTCGATGTACTCTGCAGCTCCTGGCCCGAGACGATGTTGTATATGAGTGCTTGGCTCTATGTTGTGACTGTCCTTCATTAGTGGGGTACCTCCCAAACCCTGATAGACTTGAGATTGTGGGCTCATTGTGTTTCTGCATCTGTTTCAGCGATAACATCACTACATTCAAGCGAGCTCTTAAGATATTTTTTTATTTAAACAAGAATACGTAGAAAACCTTTAACTGTTGAAAGGGCTTGTTTCTGACTTGTGTAGCATTGTTTCATAACGTTTTATCATGTTCTGTGCGTTCCACACCGAACATTTTACATAGTCATACATTTAGCTATTTATCTATATCTATACATACCTTTTCTTTAAAACTATCTATTAATTATGTATTAAAGTTTAGTTATAATGTGATGTAAAGCTACACAGAGCACTCTGTGAATATGGTATTTTATTTTTATTATCATAGCCCAACGAACCACCACCATCAATGGAAGAGCCACCTTCAAAGCTGTCGGACGTGCGGAGCCCTACCGAATCCAAAGAATCGGGCGCGGCCATCGACGACGACCACACGACTATCGTGTACGATACCAACGAGGCCTTATCGGCGGGCGGTGGAGATATCTTTTTCCGCCGGGGCAAGTCACTCACCAACGAACTCACGCAAGTCGGCGTCTAACTTGGCGCAGCCGAATTTTGCGCTTGGTTACTAGACTACATCTGGTCCGGAAGCTGGGTCGATTCACGTGGTTACGAATAAAAATGGCGGAAATGTCATGTTATGAATATGTTAATGTTACTTTTGCAGAAGAAACGTAAACCATTGGAAAATTTCGGACACTGCACTATTGATCGTAGTTCAGTAGCGACAACCCAGAGGGCGAATGCAAGCCAATACGTTTAGGCATTCGCTAAGAATGTGTAAACAAGCTGAATGAACTGGTAAAACGGTGGCAGTTGACATTAAGCGCAAGTGAGTTAATCATGCCGACTCTGTAGTATCAGCTGGACTTATAGGCCAGCAGCTATGGCTGCGAATTTTCGTGTAAAAAAGGCGTGACGTTGTTGCTAACACCAAATAATCGGGTGGTTAGTGGTCGGTGGTGATGGTCGATGGGTGATTAGTGGCGAGTGTGGTAGGTGGGTGATGGGTGATGTTTGGTGGGTGGTGTAGGTTGGCGGTGGGTGGTGTAGGAGGGTGGTGGGTTGTGGATGGTGGATTGTGGGTGTTGGGTAGTGGGTGGTGTAGTAGGTGGGTTGTGGGTGGTGGATTGTGGGTGTTGGATAGTGGGTGGTGTAGGTGGGTTGTGGGTGGTGGATTGTGGGTGTTGGATAGTGGGTGGTGTAGGTGGGTTGTGGGTGGTGGATTGTGGGTGTTGGATAGTGGGTGGTGTAGGTGGGTGGTGGGTGGTGTATGTGTGTGATGGATTGTGGGTGGTGGATTGTGGGTGTTGGATAGTGGGTGGTGTATGTGGGTGATGGTGGTTGGATGTTGCTGGGGTTTCAAGAGTAAACATTATATTCACGTCACATCAATATAATGTTGGCAGCGATTGGTGACAAGCGCAGTTCATTGTCTCACAGACACATACACAATCTGGGACATCTGAATTCAACAACAACAACAACAACTGACTGTCTTGGCTACCATGTTTTTCTGAACAGGTTTACTTTTTACGTTATCTAAGTACATCGTTTGCTGAAAGGGTTGAGTTGATTACACCTATGAAGTCGCTCCAAGTCACGCAGAACAGTACACATAATGGTTCTTATGAACCTCGCATAATCTGAGTTTTCAATCTGTCTGGCACATGCGTTGCCACTAGAATTGAAAGCCCCTCGCACATAGGTTGTACGGCCCACGTTCAAAATAACGATATGTTGTACCTGGAATATGCACCACAATCAATAGGTCATAGCGCAGTGACACATGGGCTACGAAGTACGCGCAACCGGTGTGAACTATACACTGTGTGTGTAGGGGTGGACGGGTGCGAGCGTGCGTACGTGGGTGCCTGCGTGCGTGCATGCGTGTGTAAGGAGGGTTGTGTGTGTGTGTTTGTGTGCTGGTGTGTGTGTGTGCGTTTGTGCGCCCGCGTTCGCGTGTGTGCGCGTGCGCGCATGTGTGCATGTGAGCGTACGTGCGTACGTACGTACGTGTGTATGGGGTGTTGCATATATGTGTGCGTTTGTGTGGATGCTTGCGTGCGGGGGCGTGTGTGTGTGTACGTGCGTGTGTGTGTGTGTGTACGCGCGTGTGTGTATGTGAATGCTGTGCTTTTAGTGCACACGTGCGTAGAGAACAATGGGTGTTTATATGTGGGTGTACCTGGGTATAGCTATACCTGTTTCTGGGTGTACCTGTGTGTGGGTGTACCTGCGTGTGGGTGTACCTGTGTGTGGGTGTACCTGCGTGTGGATGTACCTGGGTATAGCTATACCTGTTTCTGGGTGTACCTGTGTGTGGGTGTACCTGCGTGTGGGTGTACCTGTGTGTGGGTGTACCTGTGTGTGGGTGTACCTGTGTGTGGATGTACCTGGGTATGGCTATACCTGTGTCTAGGTGTGCCGGTGTGTGGGTGTACCTGTGTGTGGGTGTACCTGCGTGTGGGTGTGCCTGTGTGTGGGTGTACCTGTGTGTGGGTGTACCTGGATATGGCTATACCTGTGTCTGGGTGTACCTGTGTGTGGGTGTACCTGCGTGTGGGTGTACCTGTGTGTGGGTGTACCTGTGTGTGGGTGTACCTGTGTGTGGATGTACCTGGGTATAGCTATACCTGTTTCTGGGTGTACCTGTGTGTGGGTGTACCTGCGTGTGGGTGTACCTGTGTGTGGGTGTACCTGTGTGTGGGTGTACCTGCGTGTGGGTGTGCTTGTATGTGGGTGTACCTGTGTGTGGGTGTACCTGGATATGGCTATACCTGTGTCTGGGTGTGCCTGTGTGTGGGTGTGCCTGTGTGTGGGTGTACCTGCGTGTGGGTGTACCTGTGTGTGGCTGTAAGTTGCAAACAACGTGACTTGCTAACCCATACCTGCATGAATCAGTACACTGATTCAAACGCGTAGCCTGCAGGAAGGCAGGCCGCCAGACTGACTGACAGACACAGCCAGACAAGCGTGCATGTAGCGTGTGAGTTATTACTCATCCGTCATCCAAGTATGCAGTCAAACACCCATGTACGCAGTCAAACACCCACGTACGCAATCAAACACCCACGTACGCTCATTATAACTACCAAATCCACAACAAAATTGCCCAAGTTTCGAAACGGTAGCAGGCGGACTCGAAGCCCGGTCCTGTCGACCGACAGTCCGTCACGCTAGCCGCCGAGCTACCGTTGTTCAAACTGTCCCCGTTACAGGAATCAATGTGTCACTAGCAACTGTGACGCAAGTCACGACAGGTGTACTACATTTCGTCACCGGGTGCAATTGATGTGTCAGGTCTGCGGCGCAGTTGACACACTAAGCACTTGTCTGGTGTCATAGTGTTCGTCCTTGCTTTGAAACGCGACGTCATGAATCCGTCACTGTGACATTTTATCACTGTCATTCCAACGCCCCGTTGTGAGACACACGAACGCATAATGACACAGGGCAGTTATGATGCAAACCAGTACATGAAATTACGTATATCATCACTTAGTTAAATTCCTGCGATATGCAACAAATCAATACGAGATCATGTACGAAAACTACCCAACGTCCTTCGGATGGACCGTAGTTGTTCCAAGTAGTATCTCATTCAAAACAACCAGTCATGTAACTAGAATCAAACTATGATGTCGTATGTAGTTTCACAATTCCCTACGTGTGCAAACACGCCATTTTAAACGATCACTAATTGTAATCGTATTGTTCATAGATAAGTACAACCCGCGATGGCAGGCAAGTGGCAAAAGGCAGGCAGGCAGGCAGGCAGGCAGGCAGGCAGGCAGGCAGGCAGGCAGGCAGGCAGGCAGGCAGGCAGGCAGGCAGGCAGGCAGGCAGGCAGGCAGGCAGGCAGGCAGGCAGGCAGGCAGGCAGGCAGGCAGGCAGGCAAGTAGAGACAGACAAACATGTTCTCTTCCATGTGTTGGCAATTAACTAAATCAGACAGCTTTCATAATAATTGATATTTAAACAACATAGACTATGTGTTTTTAAACCACGAGACGATCACCGCAGCAATGGGCCAGGGCGTTACTTTATGGAAAACCTGACACTCAATATTACCTGTAAGTGGACTTTGGACTGATTAAACCGACATGCAAATATTTGTGTGTGGCATCGCGTTTCAATGTTTTGGCATGGCCCCTTTCTAACGCGTGGAACAATAACAGCGTGCCAGAATGTGCGCCGTAAAGCGTGCAATTGTGTGCATGCTGGCAGGGTGAGCACAAGCAAGTTACAATGACAGCTTCTTATGGTGAAAGGTGAACCACGCCTTGTAGTCAGTCAACGCTTTGTGCATGCCCGCCTAGCATAGTCAGCCAGGGTGCAGGTTTAATAGCCAGCCGAGTGCGACAAAGCGTTGCAACCTCTTTTTTTCAACGCGACGCATAGCCCCTCGATTAATGTAGTTCTCCGTTGACATCTACTCCGGCAAAGACGCGGGTCGAACGTCGAAGAGGCAAGACGGGTAAAGAGGAGTAAGCCGGCACACACAGAGATAGTAGTGACGGAAAGACGTCGCAAAGATGGTCGACGCGACGTTCACACCATGGGACTATATCGCATTCATTCTGATGTTGGCCATCTCGGCCGGCATCGGACTGTACTACGGTTGCACGGGCGGCAAACAGAACACGACGAAGGAGTTTCTCATGGCCGACCGCAACATGAGCGCTTTGCCCGTATCGCTGTCGATGCTCGCTAGCTTCATGTCGGCCATCACGTTGCTCGGGACTCCGGCTGAAATGTATGTGTTCGGGACTGAATACTGGATGGTGTGGATCGGTTACGTCATCATGATCCCCCTCGCTGCCCATTTCTTCCTTCCTGTGTTCTACAACCTCACGCTGACCAGCGTTTTCGAGGTAAGTAACTTCGCCTCTTCTTGAAACTTTATCTTCGGTTTTATTATATGCTAGAACAATTACAGAAGTGAGCAACTAAAGTGATTCCAGAACTGAGATACTTTAGTTATGAAAAACGCCTAAGAGAATGTGGTTTGACAAACCTAGAGACAAGGCGGTTAAGAGTAGGCAAATCTGAATTTGCTAAGATATTGAATAAGTATGAAAATGTTGATAGAACTATATATTTCTCACTTAAAAAGCTAGAAGAACTAGAGGACACGAACTAACGTTAGTAAAGGATCAGTACAGGTTTAGATATAAGAAAACAATCATTCTCACAGAAGACAATAAATAAATGGACACAAAATTACCTACAGATTGTGCAAATGCTCGCACCGTGAATATATTAAAAACAAAATTGACACATATCTCAGAAAGGCGTGTTACACATTGATGAACAAAATGTTTTTGACTCTCCATAACTTATTCCTTATCGACATGCTATCTGGGTAGTATTACTTTGGATGACAATCTTCTTAAATCATGGTTTCCTCGTTAAACGCATACTAACGAGGCCAATCGCTGGTGCGAAAATCTCAGAGCGAGATAGACATTATTGTTGCAGCGTTATGTTTGGCGACGCCGTCAGTACAGCTTTAATTATATGATCAACTGTACACATCGTAAAAACGTATTATAACACACACAACCTTGTAGGCAAGCAGATGGCAATTACTTTTGATTCACCTTTGTTTCACAACGTCCTGTTAAATGTAAATGGTTACACACAGGACACAGAACTTGGATGTAGACTAAAACATGGGAGGTACTGTTCTAGGTACTACCAATAAAGAAAATGACATAGGAGTAAAAATAAGTAATGATATGAAAGTTTCAGAGCATTGTAGCTTAAAAGGGTAATACAATTCTTGGGATGAATGAGAGAAATATAACATATAAGGAAAATGACCTAATTATACCTTTGTATAAAGCAATAGTTAGGCATCATTCAAAGTATTGTATACAAGCTAGTAGACCATGTCATAAGAAGAATGTAGATACGCTTGAAATAGTACAGAGGAATAACAACTAAAATGAATCCAGAACTGAGAGACCTTAGTTATGAAGAACACCTAAAAGATTGTTTCTTAAGTTGTTAGATATTTGATTGGGTATAAACATATTGATTGGAATATATTTTTTTCACTTAAGAAAGACAGTAGAACTAGAGGACACGAGGTAGCATTAAAAAAGGATCAGTGTATATTGGACATCATGAAGTACTCGTTCTCACAAAGGACAATAAATGTATGGACAATGTTTAAATACAACGTTGACAAATATCGAGGGCGGGGTCTCAATAAGCCAATGGCTTCCTTGTTCACTTGCCATCTGGGCATTCATTCATTCATTCCTTGGATGACAATCTTGCTGAATCGTGTTAAGTCTTGTTAAATCTTGTTAATTCCTGTTTCAAATGTTTGAGACGACCTGCTTGGACCTACCATTTAGACTTATTATTTGGCATCAAAGTTAATCGTCATAACCGTACGCATATGGTGAGGTATCATGTTCCATCAATGCCACAAACCTTTATAATTATCTTGTTTTGTTTCCAAAAAATATACGTTTAGCATATTCTTGTTGACAAGTAGCCATAGCTATGTTGAATCTCACATCCGTTCAGTGCAGCTGTGTTTATGTTGCAAGCATATTAGCGTTGATTTAACCGATTAAGTACGTTATTCGTGTGGCTTAATAGATTACCCTAGTTTGGTATTATTTAAACGTTTTACACTGCGCTATGTACACACGTGTACATTTTCTTGTTAACAAGTTGTTGTAGACAGACAAACCACACTAAATGCATTAATCTCTTTTACGTTATGCTGTATCACTTTGTACGTGACGTACGCTGCTTTGGTTCACACACATCTAAATGTTGCTGTTTGCAAATAAAGTGATTGTAAACAAACAAACAAAAAATTCAAAACATTCAGTTTTTTTTCCATCCATCACTTTGTAAACAACGTACACTGCACTGATGTACACACATAATATACAAAGTGTTGTTTACACGCACTGATGCACACACATGATATACAGTAGGTTGTTTACACGTAAAGTGGTTGTTAACAAACAAACAATCAAACAAACAAGCAAACACACACTATTACTCTTCACTTGTCTATGCACGTTTACAATAAATAATCAGACTTTATACAATCTATGAATGTTCGTGATTGCGTAATATATTACGACTGCCTTGTACATCATAATAACTTCTTAATCTGATCATGGTTGTCACAATTAACGGCCATGACGCAGTCAAACAAACAGTTGACTTAGAAGATTATATGGCCCTAATGATTTGGAAATATCCACCACACCTGCGTACGATTAACAAATACTCGTGCGCGCGACGCGAAACTCTTAATTAACAAATCTTATGAAAAGCCAAGACATCCGAATATTAATTAGTGTTTTTTTAATATTCAACATCCTAGATAAAACGACACGACACCCGATAGTATGAACAATACTAGTAATATTTAACAAAGTGTTATTGAGAAATATTTCAGAAAAGGTTCTGACGTCTTAACCCATATCGCTTGTTTTGAAGAGTGCTGCAAGCTTTAACCACTCCAGACGGTTATTCATTCACAGTATGGACTAGAAAGTATTTAACCATACGTTTGATGTAGGCGCACATTTCAACTACACATTTCCATTATGCTAAGTAAACTGGACAAAACAATATGTCCCAGTTTCGCAGACACCTCGGGAATGCAAATCGGGTCCTACGGTTCACTGCAAGTTCGTCGTTCTAGCATTATTTTATTGCACCGACTGTGAAATTCCAACGTCCCTGGGAAGCATACAACAGTTGGCTTGTGTAGACGCACTAGTCATTCACACAAGTTCATAACTTTATATATAGCCCTTTATCGTGCATGCAAAGTCATCTAGGGCAAATTGCATTCTCCCGCCTTTGAACAGCTCCTGGGGATTCCAAAGCCAAGGCGTAGGTTGTATGTTCGCTCGTGCATCGCGCTACTGCGTCAGGGGCGCTTGGACCATTTAATGAGTTTTTACACTGTCCTGGTTTTACTGGATGTCGATGTGTCTTCACACGATGTTCATGTTTAAATTCCTGTGTGCTAACTCTCTAAAAAGAAGTACTCTAGTTGGTCGGATACATCTTAGTTACAGTCTAGTAGAAGTAGATGCATTTGACCCATGACCCAGTGTCTTCACCGTTGGGATATATTCTTACAATGTTGATGCAGTTCAAGGAACATGTTGATATAAAACGGTCACAGTGACGGACGAAAGTCACAACAACAACATCAATTCAACAATGACACTAGGGTACTCACGTTGCACAAATCGTAGATGAAAAACTATTTGGCATTCACCAAATGTTTACAATAACAAACGCATTAGAGTGGCGTGCCATTTAAATAAAAAAATACACTGTAATCTGTTTAACAACTATGTTTTTCTCTCTTGGTTTCGTGGCAAATGATAGCTTAATGCTGATATCAATAAAGGACTTAATACGGGAGTACTTGAGATCACTGACTATACATGTACATACGAGTAACCTCTAGTATCGCTCACTATGCATAGTGACCACGCGCTTCAGCTGAGTGATTACACGAATCTCAAGTTAGCAAAACCAGAGGAACAACACCAACAACGACGGTTCCTCGGAACTAGGAAGACGTCTGCCAAGGATAATCATGAATCATGAGGTGACCCGGGAGACCGATTCTTGCTCTACATATCTGAAGGCAGCGAGTAAGCAGGTTCCGGTTGGAAATGATGTTTGCAAGTCATGGTTCCCCGCTTTCTCTGCCCGGTCTCCGCCTCACGAAGCAGGAGGTATGTCTCGAAATAGGCCGTTGCCTGGTGGATTGTGCTGTGTTATGTAGATACACTTGATAATAACACCAGGGCAACTACAACAAGCAGCACTTACGTGGAATCCATCTGGAAAAAAGGAAAGGCTTAAAGAAATTCCGAAAATAATCTCCTTATGAGAGGCCAAGGTTGTAAACCTCGACGTAATCAACAAGATGGCCGCTGTGGCTCAGGATAGAGGAATGTGGTGTGCGTTTCTGCGTTCTAAATATAAATTCAACACACTGTACGCACAAAAACCAGCGCATGATAAAACGACGTCGATACTGCAGTAAGTCTAGGGTATTCTTCACTTTGCAAAAAACACGAATGACAAAATACAACGGCCAACAACTGTTGAAAGCGCTGAAGTTAAACGATTGATTATAGCAAAGTGCTATTAGGGTATGTGACATAAGAAAACCACTTTAGTCATAATCATCTATCATAATTAAGGACAGGTAATCACTGCACTGGTAAATCATTACCTAACCTTCAAAAATATGAATAACCAAAAATAATGTATTGACAGTTGACTGTTGCATCGCCCGTAACAGATGACAAAATACCTTACTAACGATGCCCTCAAAGCATCGGGTCACACAACAACTTCTCAGGAAGTTATTATTTGCTATAAAGTGGACTGTGGCATATAATCACAATTGACTGAGCTTCAACAAACCCGTTTTCATAACCCCACTTTCAGTCACGCTTGGCTGCGCACCCCGACAGCCGGCCGTTCAGTTGCTCTTGCTCGCCGTGCACTTGATCATAAATTTGGCAAACATCTGTGGGTTTGAATGCCTACAGGCGTCAAGCGTGACGCACGTTCCTCTATCACAGTTTCAGAACAGTCGGTTACACTAAGAGAATAGCACTTCTGATACCAATCAACACACCTTGTCAACAATAATTGTATATTCATGAATTGTCTGGTACAACAGATATGTCTATGTTTATGTCAACATATTCGGCCATACACAGCGGCACACTTAAAACAATTCGCCTGACATGGGGCGCGGTGGCGTAGCTGTTGGACACTGAACTCAATCGAGAGGACCCGGGTTTGAGTCAACTTGCTACCGTTTCGAAACGGTAAATTGTAAAACGCCTTGAGCAGTAACAAAGACTGGCTATCGCGCTATGTAAACACGTTCCTTTACTTTGGTGACTGTGTATGATAAACAGAAGGAAACAGACGAGACGCCAACAAAAAGTCAGACTACTAAATGCAATTAACTGTACTTCATAGACAGCATTCACAATAATGTTAACCGTAAACAGGCTTTAACAATATTTGCACTGGTTGGGTTTCATCCAGACATTGAATAAAAATGGTACACTTAAAGCAAATAGTTAAAAAGGCTCTTAGTGACATGTATGCAGCGCACGACAAAAAGACGTTTTTTCTCAAGTATTCATGTTGCAGAAAAACACGAATGATAAACTGTCTACTGCTAGTCTTGACAACGCATAAGTGGAAACATTTATAACAGCGGCGAGATGTCACTGGGGTATGGAACAAAATTGTAAGTCGTCTGTTGGCGACGATCGTTCGCTATTATTGTTCTGTGTAGTTTGGTCCACTGGGTTTTATTCTAGGCGATGCGACGCAGCTGCTCCTGGTCGGCCCTTGTCCTTAGCCGCATGCCGATCTGCTCCTGGTCGGCCCTTGTCCTTAGCGGCATTCCGATCTGCTCCTGGTCGGCCCTTGTATTTAGCCGCATGCCGATCTGCCCCAGGTCGGCCCTTGTCCTTAGCCGCATGCCGATCTGCTCCTGGTCGGCCCTCGTCTTTAGCCGCATGCCGATCTGCTGCAGGTTTGTGTCAAAGGGGTGCCGGGAGGCCGGTTCTGGGTTTGCCGCGATATTCATTCAGTCTGTCCGTTTCGAAATATGAGAACATTGCTTGGTTTGCGGGCGCCTACTCGTCCAAGCGTAGGACTTGGCCGAAGAGGCGCCAGCGCTTGCATGTCCGTCACATATGTGCCCATTTGACGGCACCGACACCGTTCATACAACGTCACGTTGATTATCATATGTGGCCAGTAAATCCCGACGCTGCTTCTGATGAAGTCGGCGTCATCTGCGTATATTGCCTCGCTGGGTAAGTTGTGGTCGGCTGGTGGTCGGGTTGGAAGACATCCGCGAAGTGTCCGAAGGGTTGCTTCGAGGCACACGTTGAAGAGTATCGGCTACAGCGAGTTGTGGAATGCCGACTGTCGAGATGAAAGAGGCAGACATAGCGTCACGAATCCTGACGGTGAATGCGAATGCGAAACGTCCAGGAGTTTCTTTAGACGGATTGTATCGAACGCACGTAGTAAGTCGCTAATCAGTATTTCGATCACGTACTTGTATCTTTGACATTTCGGCTACCGAGTCCCATGTCGTCTGTGGAGAGGACATATCCAGTCGAGCGAGATTATCGGAGACTGAATCCCGATATGTTTCGCGCAGACGCTCAATGGAACATCTCTCCAACTTCGAACGCTACGAACACCCTATCTAGCTTGAGCGAAAATGATCATATGGTCCTTGTTAGTCTGTCCTCCGTTGTACAACCGTCACCATTTGCCGGTGGGTCTGTTTACAGAGGGCATTGTTGATTTGGTTGTAGATTTGGATACTCGTGTGTGCTTCAGCTATATACGAAGTCGAGTGTGTTGACTAAATTAATATATCTTACTGGGATTGAGAATAAAGCGGATTAGTTACCTTTGCCTATGCACTATGACTACATATCTCCATTATGCTTCACCCATTACATATTTGTGTTAGTTCAGTTGACTGCACAATATATAAAAGTGATAAATCTTCAACATCGAGATAAGGTATCAATATCAATTCAGAATACGTATAAGACGAATATGGAGAACATTGCTATATTGCCTACATCCACGGAAACCCGAGTTCAGAGACATATACAACCATGCCGCAATTACTGCGTCAAGGCTATTCGTTCTATATCCGCTGTCTATAGCTACGTACTCATTTATACAGCTGGGTAAACTGAAGCAACGTAGAGTGAACGAAATTACCCAAGGTTCTCTCGATTGAGGGTCCTTTGTTGCAACCACTATGCCACCGCACTCCACACAATTATGTCATAATACCGGTTTCAATCACGCATGGCTGAGCACACTGACTCGCATCTCTAAAGGGCGCAAGAAGTGCTCTTACACATCTCGCCCAACAACTGTGGTTTCCAACATTTACACGCGTGACTCACGTTGCTCGAGAATGGTTTCTATGTATTCGGTTCAACCAAGAAGGTAACGTTTTTCAACACAAGAATCGTGTTTTGTTTATGGTGCTCGTAACTACCACAGGCTATGTGTGCTAGAATAATCGGTACAGGTCAACAGGTGGAGTCACACAATACGTGTGTCGTGAAAAAAAAAACGATCTAAATGTTCAATCATACCTCGCTGCACAAGAAACACCCGTGTTACGGTGACATACCCCACTAGTTGCTTTCGGCAATCGGCTACCCTTTATAATTGAATATAATTGTCTGTTAGGAGAAATCTGATGGTGTTATGAGGCCTCGTTCAATAACTTTTCTCAGAACATTATTGCCGGCCAACCGTTTTTTGCTTGCAATGAAGGTGGTCACGGTCAGTTTGCACGTCGTCATCGGTGTTTTTTACATCCCCAGTTAAAAAGTCGTGACCGAAATTAACGAAATCAGAGATTTCCAAGTCATGACTGACACACAGTCCAAGATGTTTAGAGCCAGATTTGTATACCAAAATATTGAACCCAGAACTGTGGCATGAGAGCGGCTGTTTCAACCACTACACTATCGCGCCTATCGGTGGAAGCAAAAACAAACGATACTTCAACAGAAACGGACGTGTAATAACTAATCAAAAAGATGAGACCATGGTCACTGAGCCGACACGAATGATAGCGGCGCAACACCAGTTGACTGTCTAATGATCGTCCTTTCATATTCTTAATTCATGTATATATATATATATATATATATAAGGGGCTGTTAGAACGTTGTCCACACTATTGAAGCCAAGCACGCAACATAAAACGCGGCCCATAGTTTCCGATCACAGTAAACATAAGCATATGTCTTCATTGTAAACTGCGTTCGTGAAAGCTTCACAAATTCCACCATTATCCGGCGTGTCTTTGTATACGTGTAATGTAATTTCAGTCATGGTTGGCGGCAATACGGGGCAGTAGCAAGGTGTCAGACTCTCAATCAAGCGGACCGGTGTTCAACTTCTCCTGCTGCTGTTTCGAAGCAATTTCGAAGGCAATTTCGTTCACCGACACTGCCGTTGTCTTTCAGATGAGACACAAAAATGCAGTCGACCCGCGCTACGTGGTGTCTATAGCAGGATAAATAAAATAAATACCACACCGGGGGTAAGTGTGCAACCTGCCGGTGACTCAGACAGTAGTGGTGTCTATCTCACTCATTGGTCCACTGGTTCTTACTCCTCCCGTTCTCACTGAAGGCAGGGAGTGGCTACTGGAGTTGCTTATCGGTCGTGGGCGTAACGCGTCAGGCGCTGAGCACGGAGCGTGTACTATCTATTACAGTACACGGATGGCTGGATGTTTGCACAAACAGAGCTGTATAGGTAGCCTGTCGTCAAAAATAAATGCACCATATGTATAACCTTCACGCATTACGCACACCATGCCATACAAAGTCAATGACCCGTTGAATGCCCCATGGGCCTGACTGCTTGACTAGACCATAGTCGTTACGAGGTCGCTTTTTAAGACCGACGAACAATACAAACGCTACGTAATGCCTGTTTAGATGGATGTGTGTGCGTCAATACTCATTCACGTAGGCCAATGGTGACATTCATAATTTGTTTACAGGAGAAACTTAACGAAGAAGACAGTTACCTTAAAGTAGTAAGTAACTAGTAAGCCTGTCAGTTAAAGGTGCCTCCTCAATTCGATTTTTTGCCCTTCTCATTTCAAATTAATTTTTCCAAAATTCAAACCTACTTTGCAGCCTTTGCGACACGCTAGCTCGTTTATGCAACTCTTGTGTGTAGTTTTTGTGAGATCATCAGACAAACTATTACATTACTTAATACTTGATCCAAAATTTACTGAAATAAAAATGGAACCGCTGAACACTAAAAAAAAAAAAAAATTTCACAACTTTGTCATGTGATCGGCGAAGGGATGGAAGTCACGCCCATGATCAGACGTGACCCCATCAAGTACATACAATTTTGCATATCCACTATTTTGAGCCTTACCAAATCTAACAACCAAAGTCCATTCTTTCGATGATTTTTAAACAAATACGCACTTTTTTAGTAAACGGACTGCGGATATTATTTAGACTATTCACACACAACATATTTGGACATCAACGAACCCGATTAGCTATAGATTAAATAATTTGAGGATGCAGTTTTAACATGTATTGTATTAAACAATATGTTGTGTCACGGCGTGCACTATGTTCTATTACTTCTTTTTATTAACATATATATATATATATATATATATATATATATATATATATATATATATATATATATTATATCATAAAAGCCGGTTGTATTTTTATCTGCCGTTCCCGCAGCTGTAACTACCAATAGCTTTTCCAGGCGCATCGAGCAATAGTCTTCAGTTGGGGCATTTCATGGAATAACCCAAAGTTGGAGTGATAATGAAGATTGCTTAAGTAATTTGCAGATGCATCGAAAAGCACAAAAGCAGTCAGTGATACACAAAAGATAGGTTTGCGCGCGCATGCGTGCGTGCATGCGTGCGTGCGTACGTGCGTGAGTGCATGTGAGTTTACTGCTCTAAAACGTTCATCTATATACGAACTGGTTATCTTCACTGTTATGAACGGTTGAAAGTGTACGCTGACAACACTGAGGAACAGGGGGTTACAAGTATTCATGAATGAAGTGTATCTTCACTGTTATGAATGGTTGAAAGTGTATGTTGGTAACACTATGGAACAGTGGGTTACGAGTAGTCATGAATGAAATGCATCTTCACTGTGATGAACCGTTGAAAGTGTATGTTGGTAACACTGAAGAACAGGGGGTTACGAGTAGTCGTGAGTGAGGTGTATCTTCACTGTGATGAACGGTTGAAAGTGTATGTTGACAACACTGGGGAAGAGTAGGTTACGAGTAGTCATGAATGAAGTGTATCTTCACAGTGATGAACGGTTGAAAGTGTATGTTGGCAACACTGAGGAACAGGGGGTTACGAGTTGTCATGAATGAAGTGTATCTTCACTGTGATAAACGGTTGAAAGTGTATGTTGGTAACACTATAGAACAGGGGGTTACGAGTAGTCATGAATGAAGTGTATCTTCACTGTGATGAACGGTTGAAAGTGTATGTTGGTAACACTATGGAACAGGGGGTTACGAGTTGTCATGAATGAAGTGTATCTTCACTGTGATAAACGGTTGAAAGTGTATGTTGGTAACACTATGGAACAGGGGGTTACGAGTAGTCGTGAATGAAGTGTATCTTCACTGTGATGAACGGTTGAAAGTGTATGTTGACAACACTGTGGAACAGAGGGTTACGAGTAGTCACGAATGAAGTGTATCTTCACTGTGATGAACGGTTGAAAGTGTATGTTGACAACACTGGGGAACAGAGGGTTACGAGTAGTCACGAATGAAGTGTAACTTCACTGTGATGAACGGTTGAAAGTGTATGTTGACAACACTGGGGAACAGAGGGTTACGAGTAGTCACGAATGAAGTGTAACTTCACTGTGATGAACGGTTGAAAGTGTATGTTGGCAACACTGGGGAACAGGGGGTTACGAGTAGTCGTGAATGAAGTGTATCTTCACTGTGATGAACGGTTGAAAGTGTATGTTGACAACACTGGGGAACAGAGGGTTACGAGTAGTCACGAATGAAGTGTATCTTCACTGTGATGAACGGTTGAAAGTGTATGTTGACAACACTGGGGAACAGAGGGTTACGAGTAGTCACGAATGAAGTGTAACTTCACTGTGATGAACGGTTGAAAGTGTATGTTGGTAACACTATGGAACAGGGGGTTACGAGTTGTCATGAATGAAGTGTATCTTCACTGTGATAAACGGTTGAAAGTGTATGTTGGTAACACTATGGAACAGGGGGTTACGAGTAGTCGTGAATGAAGTGTATCTTCACTGTGATGAACGGTTGAAAGTGTATGTTGACAACACTGGGGAACAGAGGGTTACGAGTAGTCACGAATGAAGTGTATCTTCACTGTGATGAACGGTTGAGAGTGTATGTTGGCAACACTGGGGAACAGGGGGTTACGAGTAGTCGTGAATGAAGTGTATCTTCACTGTGATGAACGGTTGAAAGTGTATGTTGACAACACTGGGGAACAGAGGGTTACGAGTAGTCACGAATGAAGTGTATCTTCACTGTGATGAACGGTTGAAAGTGTATGTTGACAACACTGGGGAACAGAGGGTTACGAGTAGTCACGAATGAAGTGTATCTTCACTGTGATGAACGGTTGAAAGTGTATGTTGGTAACACTATGGAACAGGGGGTTACGAGTTGTCATGAATGAAGTGTATCTTCACTGTGATAAACGGTTGAAAGTGTATGTTGGTAACACTATGGAACAGGGGGTTACGAGTAGTCGTGAATGAAGTGTATCTTCACTGTGATGAACGGTTGAAAGTGTATGTTGACAACACTGGGGAACAGAGGGTTACGAGTAGTCACGAATGAAGTGTATCTTCACTGTGATGAACGGTTGAAAGTGTATGTTGACAACACTGGGGAACAGAGGGTTACGAGTAGTCACGAATGAAGTGTAACTTCACTGTGATGAACGGTTGAAAGTGTATGTTGACAACACTGGGGAACAGGGGGTTACGAGTAGTCGTGAATGAAGTGTATCTTCACATTGATGAACGGTTGAAAGTGTATGTTGACAACACTGGGGAACAGGGGGTTACGAGTAGTCGTGAATGAAGTGTATCTTCACATTGATGAACGGTTGAAAGTGTATGTTGACAACACTGGGGAACAGGGGGTTACGAGTAGTCATGAATGGAGTGATTTGAATTAAATGTTGAATATATATTAAATATCTTAACAATTAGTATTTTCAAACGTAACAAGAGTAAAAAGAACCAGAGGACATGACGTAGCATTGCAGAAAGAGTTTTAATCAGATATAAGAAATAGCTAAAGGTCAATTGAGGAAATAACTTGCTGCACGTGTAAATGTTTAAGCATGAATAATATCGTTTCAAAGAAATCCCACAAACATCGGGTTTATTTCACTAGATCATCGTGCCAAGAAACCGCTTTTATAATCATGTACGAACGTAAGGACCAGCCGTCTACGTAAATAAACCTAACCTGCATGTATAAATAACGACATTATTTACATTTCAATGGGCGGAGATAAACGCGATAGAGATTAAGTTGAATGTTGTTGAAACGTGAGTTATATTCATTATTCATCATGTCCACCGACCGACTGGCTAGCAGTCTAATGCACAGCGTACGATTACGGGGACAAATAAATACATGTTCAAACCGGTTGGTGATATTTCTCATTGCAGCTGTACGAAAAGTAAAATACAGTAAAAAGTAGCAGTTATGTAAAATGATGCAGTTAATATAAATTACATACTGAACGAAATCTGGAATACCAACTATAGACATTATGGACCACATGTGGTCTATAAGGTCACATCGGCTAACCCTTTGGAATCGAGTTGCAAACGCATATAACTACCTCACCTCACATAACACCCTACTTTCTCCAAAATATAATTTTCCAAATTGTAACTATGTGGCGACATGTATAATACAGCCGCACTCCTAAAGATAATGTGATCGACCGACCTGTATATTAGTAACGACATCAAAGCGAAATCTTACAACGACGTCTTTTAAAATTCCATCCTCAACTGATTTAGTACTCTACAATTTACCGCACTACGATCCTCTACCCCGAGATACCGCTTGTAATCCGTCACGACCTTGAGCGTATAGCCTCCATTCGTTCTCGCGCGCTTGGCCGACCTTTTGGAACGCACTGCCCTGCGGCTAATTGAGTGCATGAACACATTAAAAGCACATCTTAACACTCGTTATTTTAAGCTTGCGTTTAATGTCTAGTTTTATATCTTACACGTCCGTTTTACTCTTTTATCTTATCATAATATTTATTATTTGAATTGTCTACTAATTGTATATTATTCTAGTTATTTATTCATTAATATTTAATAATATATTTATTTATTTATAAAAAGAAATAGTTTTTATTATTTATTATTTGAATGTAACTATTGACAATTTAACGTTTTATATAATTTGAATACCAATGGTATATATATATATATATATATATATATATATATATATATATATATATATGTTTAATAATAACATACTTAACTGTTATTATTAAACATAGACTCTCCTGAACACGGTCTTAGTCTGGATATGAGTGTATAAATAAAGTACATTAATATTTATTGAAAATCACGACACGGACACCATTGCAAAATAAAGCTTTTGGTTACTTACATGTCCTATATATTGATTATACAATAACGGTGGATATTGTCCCACAATCAAATGCCCTTTCATTCATTGCAGTATCTGGAGATGAGATATGACCGGGGGATCCGACTGATTGTTAGCGTCATGTACATCATAAACATGTGGTTCGTTGCAGTATCTGGATATGAGATATGACCGGGGGATCCGACTGATTGTTAGCGTCATGTACATCATAAACATGTGGTTCGTTGCAGTATCTGGAGATGAGATATGACCGGGGGATCCGACTGATTGTCAGCGTCATGTACATCATAAACATGTGGTTCGTTGCAGTATCTGGAGATGATGACCGGGGGATCCGACTGATTGTCAGCGTCATGTACATCATAAACATGTGGTTTGTTGCTGTATCTGGAGATGAGATATGACCGGGGGATCCGAATGATTGTTAGCGTCATGTACATCATAAACATGTGGTTCGTTGCAGTATCTGGAGATGAGATATGACCGGGGGATCCGACTGATTGTCAGCGTCATGTACATCGTACAAACTGTAAGTGACAAGACTCTTTTCTAATTCACTTGAGTGTACGTTCCCTAGAATTTACCGTTCGTTTTATTTCCACCCACTTACTTACTTACTTAATCGTCTTTGTGCCTACTTAGTGTATAAAGCAGAAACACGACTTCTCCACTTCTGTCGGTCTGCAGCTTGGTTGGCAGCCAACCCCACCTGAGGGGCATTTCTCGAAATTCCTCCTCCACATTTCTCCCCATGTTGTTCTGGTCGTCCTCGTTTTCGTTTTTCTTGGGGGGGGGGGGGGTCCACTTCAAGGCTGTCTTGGCTAAATTGTCGTCATCTTTTCATAATACGTTGTCGATCGATCTCCTTCTCCTTGTGGTGAGCAAATCATCCATGTTAATTTGTTCAGTTATTTTAAGAAATCTCCACTCACCAGTTGAAATTTTAAGTTTCAATATTACTTTGTGAATGATATGCCTGTACTATGGCTTTTTCACATTGACTTGCGTGTATAACTATTATAGTAAACGTTATTATTACCACCTTTAAACACGTATTATAAAATGTTTCTTGATTTTGAATTATGGGTCGAAACAGTCATTTGCATGCTAAGAACTTGTTCGTGAAGCAGCCACGTGGGCATAGAGCAAATCTACAATAAACTGTAGTTATGTTTACATTCCTACATTGTTTTTGTACGGAGTCGATATTTCGTGCATTCGTTTGTTTTCGCTCGTCTTTGACGGGTGTCTGTTCCAACAGATTCTATACATGGCTATCGTTCTGTACACCCCTGCCCTCGCTCTCACCATTGGTAAGTTACCCCTTTTATAGCCAATCCTGAGGAATCATGAGTCAATAATAATGATAAATGTAGTAATAACACAATGTCATTTTTAAAAAGCCATTATACTTAAACTATTATATGCATTGGTTAGCAATAACATAATAGGCCTATTTGGTGTTTGCCTATATGACATATATGATATTTTGTACGTCAGTATTAAATAAAGCCATGCAGGGCAGTAATATTCCACCAGGAACAGTTTATACAGCTAAAAGGATGGAATTCTCACAGGTACGCGTCACAGAACCAGGGATTAAGCATCGGCTCTACGGGTCTAAATTTCTAACTAGGATTGTGCAAACAAACACACTCGGTGTTGTTGTTGTTACTGTTGTTGCTGCTGCTGTTGTTGCTGTTGCTGCATCTGCTGCTTGTGCTCCTGCTGCTCTACAACAATATTATTCGTTTTTATGTGCAGTGACGGGACTCAACGTGTGGATCTCCATCATCAGTGTCGGCTGCGTCTGCATTTTCTACACTGCCTTGGTTAGTTGAAGCTACGTCACATCCCCGTCGTTTAAAAAAGGCAGTCGCCATTAAAACAAATAATGGCGGGGAAAGCTTTGGCCAGGAAATCAATGCATGCACCCACAGAAATGTGCACAAATGGATCAATATGACCAGGGGTAATTTATAAAGTGTCAAAATAGCTAAATATCTATTTAATTTGGAAAAATGGCTGCAGCGTTATCGTAACGTGTATTTCTTTGACATAAAAGGCGCTCGTAGGTTACAGCGTTAATAAGTATCTGTTGTCTTCTAAGAACAAGGATATTGTAAAGTATTGATATTTCGTGAATTTATGCAACATTTAATAAATATTCATCCAATCAAATGATTTAATTTTCCAAATGCATCCTTGTATCCAAAGGCTCTAACCTAGAATGGTTAGATTCAAATATGTCATCTGCGAGCAAAGGTATAACCAAATATTGATATTTGTCGGATTTCTGCAACAGGATGTTTAGAATGGAGTTCTGGGGACCTCGTGGAAATATACCATGGTAAGACAATTATGTTGCAATTTGTTTCAAGTTGAGTGAACAAATGAATACGAATGAGTACGCAGCGGAAATACACCAAGACAGTGCGGCCATTTATAAGCTAGCGCACTGTGTAATATTATGTTTGCAGGGCGGCATGAAAGCCGTAATGTGGACGGACACGTTCCAGATCGTTATCATGTTTGGTGGCCTCTTTGCCGTCATCATCAAGGGCTCCATCGACCATGAAGGCTTCGGTAACATCTGGCAATTTATGGAGAAGGGAGAAAGAATCAATTTCTTTAAGTAAGTCGAGGACAATGTACACGCCGACGAAACTGAATAATCAAAGCCCCCACGCTTGGCTGCACACGCCGACGGACTTGGGTATTCAAGTAACGATAATTGGATACGGTTTGGCACAGAACGTATCACTTCTGGCACTGACACCAATTAACTCGTTTTGTCAGTACTTCAGTCACAGTATCAATGCAAACCGGTCATCCAGACTTATGTCAATGCAAACGTTAGAGTAAGGATATAAAGTGTTTTATATTAATGCGTGCGTGCTGTAACATGCACATTATCATACATATGTTAATTTATTTATGAAGTCCCTAAGTCAATGAGAATGTGCACGGCACGTTGTAGCTTCGATCCAAACCCAACTGTACGACACACGTTCTGGAGCCTTAGCATCGGCGGCGCCTTCACCTGGCTGGCCATCTACGGCGTCAACCAGGCCCAGGTACAGCGGGCGTTGTGCACGCCCAACCTCCGTACTGGGCAGATGTAAGTCATACCCAACGGTAATAATTATAATGTTAATGATAACGATGACAATAACAGCAACAAATATAACAACGACAACAAAAACAACAACAGCAATAATAATAATGATAATGATGATGATGATGATGATGATGATGATGATGATAATAATGACGATAATAATAATATCATTATCATTGATATCACTATTATTATTAATATGTTACATATGTATTAGTAGCAATATTATTAATACTAATAACAATTAACACAATAACACAATAACAATATATACACAATTACATAAATAATAACAATAGCAACTTAAAAAAAAATACGCAAATAACAACAGTAGGAATAATAACCCAATCAATGACAATGTCTGTGTCGCAGTGCATTGTGGGTGAACTTGCCCGGATTGACGGCGCTACTCACTATCTGCAGTTTGTGTGGGTTTGTTGTGTACGCCGAGTACCGCGACTGTGACCCGCTTACAGGCCCAGATCCTATCAAGAAGGACCAAGTGAGGACATTAGAAACATTAACGATATGTGATCGGTATGTTTAGAAAGGCACAGACATACAACGATATAACTAACTGCAGAAAAATTATTTTTCAAATATGCACTGTAGTAATTTTATTGGTGCTGCTAAATTGTGATGTCCATATCCTATAAAGAACTACTTATGAAGAAATATCAGGTAACACCACTGTGTCGTAAGTAGTGATCAACGTTGATAATGTAGTTAATTTTGTAGTAGACGTAATCCAACGAAATTAACGTCTTCGACCGGAAGCATCCGATAACCGGATGTGTTTTGTTTCTTCAGCTTCTTCCGAAATACGTCATTGAAAACTTGCAGTACCCTTGCATTCCCGGCCTCTTCACGGCATCCGTCTTCAGTGGAGCTCTCAGGTAAGCGCATTTCTCTGTGCCTACGTGGATGCGTGCGTTCGTGCATACTAGCGTGGTGCGCGTGGATGTGTGTACGCATATATGTTCATGTTCGAATGCTTATCAAAGACGAACTGCGAAAATACCATTATTTGTGGATGATATCAAGACACAGAAATTCAACACTACACGAAATTGGGTCAATGGATGAGGGCGTTAGCAGTAGTATCGTTTTCGTTTGGATGTATTTTTTTTGAAGCAGTTCAGCCCAAACATCGTTTATTTTCCGATAGCAGTTCATAGGGGCGCTGCCGTCAAGCGCGTGCAGGCAGTTTGGTGGTATTGCGATTGAAGTGCCACCTGGCGAATACGATGTTGATGAAATTGCACATAGTTCGATATAAATAAAAATATCATTCAGCTGGGGGTTAGAGATTAAATAACACCGGTTTCCAGTTGCCTCGTACATAGATGTTTTGAGATCGTGTCCTAGATATTGCAACTTACAAATTGTATAAAGCGGATGACAGATGGCGTTTTTGTTGTTGTTTTGGTTTCCAGCACGGTATCGTCAGGATTGAACTCGTTAGCTGCAGTCGTTCTACAAGACATGGTGCGAGCATTCTGCTTCCCAAACATGTCGGAGTCGACAGCCACTAACCTGTCCAAGGGAATAGGTAGGATAACACTGTGTGTTTGTGTGTCTGTTAAATAATACATTGACGATGTATTTGGAGTATTTGCAACGATTGACAAATCAGTACACGATACGTTAAAACAGTACTCAAATTATTTACATTGACATCATAAATCGTCGGCCTGACCAACTCAAATAACCGTAATTCTGGCTAACCTATTTGTGTCTATATATTAACAGCAATATTGAGTTCATTTTACAAAATGAAATACATTGTATTAGACAAGCCAAGCATCAACGAACTACTGTAGCCTCTATGTAAAAGAACATGATTTCCATAAAAAAATAGTTTTCCTGCCTGTAACATACAGTAAATTATTTGATTAAGATGAATTTTAGTAAACAGGCAGCCATTGATTCACCAATACAATTGGGTTTATTGCTTTACGAACTTCTAAATATAATCATTCAAACAGGTATTACTGTTCACTAAGCGCTGTCGTATTTTGTATTTTCCCAGCGGTTGCCTTTGGAGCCTTGATGATTCTACTTACATACGTGGCATCACAGCTCGGTGGCGTCCTCCAGGTAAAACACCCGCTGACATATGTTGGCAAATCATGTTGGCGTCAACATTACATTGAGTCATCAATAATGTTGTATCTGTGTTGTCGTAATCTGACAGAATGGCGATAGGCAAACTTTGGGGCAACGTGAATACACAAATGTGAAAGTTATATCATTTAAACAATTATAACTTATTTTAACATCGGTTCGCTGTCATCACGACGTTCAATGCTGCATTATGTCATCATAAATCATAAACTTGTCATTGCCATAATAATGTTGCTTGATCGTTTGCGGTACATTACTATGACATCAGATAATATTTATTAATATGTTGGCCTATTAAATATACCGTAAGGCATATTTTGATAAGACATTTAAATTAGACATACCATCTTGCCTTTATAGTTGACTGTTATAATATTAAAATTTTACCCTAGGCTATTACAGTATCGATTTTAAGCGCAAAAGAGAACTGATGAATAAGAACAACCATAGACAGCCACGACGAACCAACTTCATGTATCACTTGGGAAATGGTTAATCTATGCTTTGTTCTATTTTGAAATGTGAACAAAGTGATAGACGTTGGATCTTACTTGGCTCATGTTGTGTTCTCGTCGTCGTTGTCGTTGTCGTTGTTGTTGTTGTTGTTGTCGTTGTTGTTGTTACTCTTATTACTGTTGTTTTCATTCCCCGTATGTCGTTGCTGCTACTGTAAAAGCCAGTTTATGTGAGCGATTTTTGCCCAGATTTGTATTTACAATGCATTTGCGTTTGCGCGATGGGTGCATCTGTTTTCGGCCGCTCTTTCAAAATCGGGGTCTTTGCAAGTTTATAACCAGTTCCAATTCTCCTCGACACAGGTGTTTACACGACCGATTCTACCAGCGCGATACCGTCCTACATCGTGTTGCCGACAAATTGGATACAAATAGCATGTGTAAACCGGTTTTTACTGTCGCTGTAATAATTATCGTTGTCATTACTCTTGTGACCGTATCGTTCCTGTGTTTTATGTGCTATTATTGTTGCTTATTATTATTATTGTTGCTGCCATTTATTCTTATATTCCTAATGCACACAATTGTTTCCCCTGCCCAATAGGCTGCTCTCGGCCTGTTCGGGATGATTGGGGGACCGACCTTGGGTCTCTTCATGATGGCAATGACGAATCCTTGGTCCAACACCAAGGTATGAAACATAGACAATCATCACTATAATGTAGACATACAATATGCGATCGACGGTACTTGTACTTTTACTAGTATCCACCGAATTAGTTTAACATATTGCCTTAGTTTAATGTATAGGCCCAGACATGTGTTTCATCTGCGTGAAATGTTCCTAATCTTACATCAATGCATCCATTGACGCCTTATGATTTTACCATGTTGTAGCACTGTTTCGTCGAATGGATTTACAGTAAAATAAATAAATAATCGTTACCCAATACATTTTGTAGCCAGGACAATTCATATCCTAGACGAGTCATACCGAAACAAACCACTTGCCTGATATGCTTGGTAATACGACAATTCTTAAACTTTACGATTCATTACCCAATTCAATTGACATCTGTGATTCATGAACATTGGTGTTCAGTGTCATCCACAAGTCGAGTCACGCAATGTAATATTAACGTGTTGTGGCTTTAAATTGTGACATGTCATTTAATTGCCATATGCATTATGTTTTGTTCTGCTAAAGGGAGCCTATGCTGGGTTCATCATCGGACTGATAGCGACCATCTGGCTGGGAATAGGAGCGTTCATCTATAAACCTAGCGTGCATAAGGCGCCCGTCTCACGGATTGAATGCCCCGTCGATAACGCCACCGACGTGACGGCTGCGTATTACAACTACACGACAACTGCTGCGACTCCGAGACCCGAAGACAAGTGAGTTGCACTGTATGTCTGGGCTCGTGCGTGCATGAGCGCGTACTGTTGCAGGTAGCGCGATTGTGTAGACACGTTGCTAATCTAGTGTGGCAACTCGTGTGCACACCGCCACGATCGTAACGCTATTTTCAGGAACTGCATGCGCGCGCGCCCTCTGGTGCAGTACCTGGTGTGTACCCGAAACGCACCAATTGGCTTGCCCATGACTTGCAAACAACAATGTTAGCAACGCAGTTCTTATACCGAAAGGTTATAAGGATTGGAATACCTGCAGAAAATAATTACACACCATACGGCATAGCAATGTGACTGTGTAACATTTATATTAAGATTTGCTTGCAACGATCGGGTTAATAAATTTGATTTGAAGATAATCAGCAAGTAAGCGAGCAAACATATATTGAAAGCGATTGAAACTTATATGCTACCGTAACAAACATAAAGTATCACATTTCTATGTGCATCAAAGTTGTGATTGTGTGTTTCGGCGAGTAACTAAGGATTATTATTATTATTATTGTTATTATTATTATTTTTATTATTATTATTATTGTTATTGTTATTATTATTATTATTATTTATTATTTATTATTTATTATTTATTATTTATTATTTATTATTTATTATTTATTATTTATTATTTATTATTTATTTATTATTATTTATTATTTATTATTATTATTATTATTATTATTATTATTATTTTTATTACTATTGTTGTTATTATTATTAGTATTATTAATTTTATTATTATTATTATTGTTATTATTATTATTATTGTTATTATTATTATTATTGTGTCATTTTAATGTAAAATGTAGAGCTAATATTTCGAAGACGTACATATTTCACGTGACACCGGCATTCATAATATCCCCTGCCTACCCTGTATTTTCGGTTTGTTTGCAGGGCCGGATACTCGACGTTCTACGAGATTTCGTACTTGTACTATAGCTTATTCGCAATACTTGTCGTCAACGTCGTTGGAACAATCGTTAGCTTGGCCACTGGTACGTATTACCGCTTGTTATTTGTCACAGGTGCCCACCCTCGGTGATGTACACCGGTAAATGCCGGTTTACACGAGCGATTAATTGTCCAATTGGTTGGCTGACACGGTGTAGCGCGGTGTCGCGGTGCAAGAATCGGTCGTGTAAACACGCTCGCGATACCGATTATGTTGGACACTTTGTGGCTACGATTTTGTCGGTGGAATTGGGATTGGATCAATTTGACCGACAATCGGCGGCAATTCTAAAGCAGTGGTCAATCTGCGACTCGCAGCGGTCATCAGAAGGTGCATCTGTCGAGACCGTTCACCAAATCTCAAATAGACACATTGCTAGTTTCAACGCACTCACAGTTTATCTGCGCATTAACATGCAACGCGGCGTCACCCGACCAACTGGGGCACACGTCGCTCGTGTAAACCAGCCTTTAGACGGGTAACGTAATACTGCAAATAAACCCGTATAATAATCTAGGTGCACTGGTTTGTCGCGCATGCGTAAAAGGAGCTCGTCGTACAAACTGTCTCAAGTCTCAAGTCTCAAGTGGTTTACTCCAAACAGCCCAAACTTGGGCTAACGCAGGAGTTTGTGGTGGACTGTGCGCATGCGCTGTGGGTGGTACGTTCGATTAAAAGACTAGTATCATTAATGTTGCTGAAATGGTTTTTATCTGATAGTTTTATTTATTTTATGTATAGGATGTTTAACGAAAATTTTTAATAGGTTGGTTGTGTGTATGGATACTGTCGCTGCCTTGCCACATGCACACATAGACAGTCTCCATACCCACACCATGGATAAGTTTACGCTGAGCACTGTGTTTTAAAGGCAGTTTAGGTGAGGAGGTGTGGTGAAAGGGAGTTCCATAATAGCTTCTTGAAATGATTTTGGGTTTTTTATGTTGGTAATTTTTGATGGAATCATATTCCATATGCGAATGGCTCTGGGATAAAATGAAAAGACCATTGCATTTATACGACACTTGGGGGCTATGTATTGTCCACGGGTTCGAGAGCGATTTAGTAGGCCCGGAGTGGGGGTGATCTCAATAATGTTGTTTAGAATTTTGTAGAAGGTAGTGGCTTGTTTGAGGGTTGGCCATCCAAGGGCAGTAATTAGATCTGCTGGATTTGTGTTCCGTCTGTAATCATGTTTAACAAATCTGGCAGCAGAGTGTTGCACTCTTTCAAGGCTTTTAACTTGTGAAAAGGTGTGGGGATTCCATATGGGTGAAGAGTACTCAAGTTTTGGCCGGATTAGCATGTTGTACGCTGTTTGCTTAACTTCGGGTTTACATGGGCCAAGAGTTCGTTTAATCATGCCTAAACATTTCGAAGATTTTGAAGTTATGTCAGTGACGTGATTTGTCCAGGTTAATTTGGAATCCAATTTTACTCCGAGGTATGAGTGGCTGGATACGGTGGATAATGGCTGGCCAGAAAGCGAGTACTTGTGTGTGCTGGGTTTAGTTTTGTTTGTTATTGGAAGGTGGACGCATTTAGATACATTAAATTCCATTTGCCATTTGTCTGACCATGTTTGGAGTTGGCTAAGGTCAGTTTGGAGAATTTCATGGTCGGTTTTGGAAGAAATTTTACGATATATAATACTATCATCTGCAAAAAGGCGTATAGAAGATTTGATGTTCCCATTTATGTCATTTATGTAGAGTAAGAAGAGGACAGGTCCTAGAACTGAACCCTGTGGGACACCAGATGTGACATCTGTGATGTCCGACAGGGCACCGTTAACTGAGACTCTCTGTTTGCGGTTGGATAGAAAAGATTTGATCCAATTTTGAGTGTTTCCAGTGATTCCGTAGGAGGTCAATTTTGATAGAAGACGTAGGTGAGGCACTTTGTCGAAGGCTTTAGCAAAGTCAAGCAGGATTGCGTCAATTTGGGTCTTGTTGTCCATAGCAGTCATCCAGTCGTGGACTGTCTCAATGAGTTGAGATTCACAAGACAGTCCCGACTGGAATCCGTGTTGGAAGTGGAGAATGATGTTATGCTTGTGCAGGTGTTTCCACATGTTGCTTAGGATGATATGTTCCATTACTTTACAGAGGATGCAGGTTAGTGATATGGGTCTGTAGTTAGCTGGGTCAGATTTATGGCTCTTTTTGTGTATAGGAGTTACTAATGCTTGTAGCCAGTCATTAGGAAGTTTACCTGTGTTGTATGATTGTTGGAAAATTTGGGTGATGATGGGAGCTATCTGCTTTGCAGTTTCTTTAAGGACTCTTGCTGGGAGTTCATCTGGGCCTGTAGCTTTATTCTGGTTTAGATTTTCCAGCTGCTTTATTACGCCATGTATGCCAATTTCGAGAAGGGGGATTTTGGGGTAAGTAGAGGGGGCTATTTGGGGGATGGGGTGCTTTTCTTGGGTAAATACAGAGCTAAATTGGTTGTTTAGGGCATTTGCTTTATCTCGATCATTAATTATTGGTTGGTCGTTTACTCGAAGTGTGGGGATGCCAATGTTTTCTCGTTTATTTGCCTTAATAAATGACCAGAATCGTTTTGGATTAGTTTTCAGGCTGTCTCCAATGTGGTTGTTAACATAGTCTTTGTAGGATTTTGCTAATGCTTTAGTAGCTTGCTTTCGGAGTTCCTTAAATTTTTCCCAGTCACTGTTTAGTCCAGTTTGCTTTGCCTTTTTGTGGCTTTTGTTTCGTCTTCTCTGCATTCTAATTAGTTCACGTGTTATCCAGGGGAGGTGGGTTTTAGCTTTTGTGTATCGTCTAGGTATGTTTTTGTTAATCAAGGTAGTCAGACGTTCGCGGAAAAAGGTCCAGTTTATGTCTATATCCTGTGAGTTGGGGTCGATGTCGAAGTACTCAAGATTTAGTTTGTCTATGTCGTCTTTGAGTTGGTCCCAGTCTGCTGATTTGTAACTATAAACTTGGTGGGGGGGTTTCTTGTTGCGAACTGGGTTTAAGTTGACATTGAAGGTCACGGATTCGTGATAGCTCATACCAGGAGTGGTGTGGGTGTTGATGATAATGGAGGGATTTGAGGTGAGTATGAGGTCAAGAATGTTGCCAGAAGCGATGCGTGTGGGGTCGTTTACCATGTTCTGCAGCCCAAAGTCGTTAGTTATTTCTAGTAGTTTGTTATGCTTGCTGGCGGTGCTGTTATTAGTGGTCTGGTGATTTGTCCAGTTGATATCAGGGAGGTTAAAATCTCCAGCTATGACTACGTTAGGGGGAGTTTTTTGTGATCTATATAGTTTAGTTAGGGAGTCGTGGAGAGCTTCAAGGGATTGGAGGTGGTCATTTGGGGGTCGATAATAAGATGCAAAGTATATGCATTTGTTTCGTGCAAAGTGAATTTTTGTCCAAATTATTTCACAATTTGAGTTTAAATTTTGGAGGGGTTCAGCTACAATGTTGTCACGGAAGGCTATAAGGACTCCGCCGCCATGGACATTCCTATCCTTTCTGATGGCCTCATAGTTGGGTGGTAGGAAAGAGTATGTAGCATAGTTTGCATCTAATTTAGTTTCAACTAGAAATATGATGTCTGGATTATTATATTGAATAGTTGCCTTTAGTTGGGTTGCTTTTTCTATGCTCTTAATGCTGTTGGTGTTTATCAAAATTCCTTTAAGTGTGTTTCCTTGGGTTTTCTTGTGGCGTTCGGGGGTTGAAGTGTTTTGGGGGTTTGGGGCGAAAATTAAGCCTGCATTTTGTGATGTGTGGAGTGTTGGGGTAGTAAGCGTGGAACTGTCAGACTGGGTGTTGGTAGAAATGGATTGCTCATTTCTAGATGGAGAAGTGGTAATATTTGGAATTGGGCGCCCGTATGGGCCAGGGTTTGGGTGGATGTCGCCTGAGAGTGCTATCAGTCTGCTGAGGTACAGATGTGTAACAATGTCTGATTTGAATTTGATTTTGGGTGGGAATTTAATTCGTGGATTCAAAGTTAGGGCATAATATTTTGGTTTAATTTTGAGATTTGATCGAGATACGCGTTGACATGTTCCAATGATCGTTGCTATTAGGAGAGTGACGGTGATTATCTGCGTTAGCCCAAGATTAATCCGCGTGGAATGCGGGACTAGGTGAGGGGAATATTTCCTAAAGGGACATCTGAATTGGAATACATTTTGTAGCATGGTTTTCTGAAAGTTAGATCCAAATGCAAACAGTGGCGACTTGAAGAAAAGTAAGCTTACTAATGAAATGCTTAGCGATAAAATGAAAAGAACTCACCCGGACGGCGCCGGCAGTGGTAGTCCGCCATCTTTGAAATTTTGGTTCATGTGTTGCGGTAAAGGGCGTTGTTTTGATTAGTTGCGTTTGTTGTCGTTTGGTTTGTCTGTTTCTGCGTGATCAGTGGGTTATGTTGAGTTGTTGTACCAATTGTGGTCATTTGTTGTGTTGGTGAACATGTTGTGTTGAGTGAAATGTGTGGAGCGATGTAACGGACTCGTACCACCCCGACGCATGCGCACCTGATATTATTGATCGGATCTCGCGAGAGTTTGATGCAGCTGACTGCGCACTGCTAACATATTCGTGAGAGTCGCTTTTCGAACGTTTTTTGAACTGGTGATATGTTATTAGAATGCTAGTTGACAAACACGGGTCGTAAATCCCGTCATGCAATTATGTTTTGTTTTTGTTTTTGAATAGATTTTTCAGATATCACCTACCAATCCAGCTAACGGGTTTGACACCCCCGTTCCTTAGTGTGTACACTGCCATATGCTTTTGTGTTCGTTGCTTGTATGTGTCATTTTACACTTTATCAGGCGGCAATCGTGGAAAGAACGTCGATCCCAGACTGTTGACGCCAGTTGTCGAATCATTCCTCTGTTGTTTGCCGGCAAAATTCCGACGAGCCATACAGTGCAACATCGACAGAACCCAGGTGAACAACAGACTATCGCTGTATTTCATGTTGCAATAATAATAACAATGTTTATTATTATTGTTATTATTGGTCAGTTAAAAAATTCGAAAGTCGGCGATCAAGTGAACAGATACACGTGATAGTGTAGAACTGTCAATTAGTAAAACAACTATTGGTCATACTCGTATTTCTGTGTTGGCCAAAGGCAGATACGGCCACCCGCCAAGGCGATTCGAAAATGAACCATTAACAATTTATGTAATAATCTTCGTTATCATTTTATTATTATTAATCCTTCTAATATCCGTAATTTTCTTAAATATATTGTTATGTCGACTGCGCCACTGGATTGTTTAAAATTACTTTCCTCTCTTATTTATTTAATATCGATGTCACGTTATCGGGCGTAATTTGGGTGAATATCATTTGATCTGAATGATATTGAAAACCAGTATGTTTTGAAGGATGCACTTAGTGACATAAGTTGATATTAAGTTAACGGGCTTGTACAACGATTTTCATTAGTTTATTAAATGGCTGTTTCAATGGACATTGTGACATTGAATTCACTAGTATTAATAACATCATGGTTAGGTTAAAATATCCATACAAAACGTGTTGCTATGGTGATTTTTCATTTGTTCATATTTTCGAAATATCCCATTTGGCACTGAGATTAAGAACGCCATTTTTTGCGACATAAATAGATGATGCTTCACGGTAGTTATTGGCAGACCAATAAATAAAAATTCCAGCGGTAGCATATAGCTTTGGATTATGTACTGGCATATCAAATTCTAGTTTCGTACAACTACATACTTAATAATCCTCTTCGCACCCCAGTTGGTATCATACCCTGATCACCAGATGGCATAATGACCTATTGTATTAGCCGGGGGCGATAATGAAGTATTGCATTAGCTGATGTGTGTCGCTTAACGGATGTATTTTCTTTCACTCTTGCAGGACGACGATGTCTTCGACACAAACCCTGGTGCGAATAAAGGGAAGGCAAATGAAGCATTTAGTCAAGACACCAAAATGTAAACACAGAGACCGATAACAGGTTGACTGAAAATAAGGGATCGTATAACTAGAAACGCACACGCTTGACTACACAATGACGACATATTATGTATACCCAAACATATTCTCGGTGCGGATGAAAACAGCACAACGACGTCAACGGTTGTGCTGCGGTCCCGCAGTCTTCAATATTACGAGGCATCTGTCGGTGATAATGTATCAGTACTCCCCCTAGCTGCGTCGGCATAGTAGTACTCGGCAACAGACGACAGTGGCGCCACTCTTCATATTACCACTACCACAACTTGGTAAGAAATTCAAAATGGACGGTTGAGAAGTGATATAAACGATTGGTAGACAGGGTAACGCATTGGTGTTTACGACTTGCTACGTCGTAGCATTTACAAGTGCTCCTGCAAGATGTAAAATAGATTAATAAAAAACGGACGTTATCGTGTTTCTAGTTAAATTTTCAATGCACAACTCTATCTACAATTGTATTAATTTGAAATTGGGAGATTTCTTGATAAACATTGAGAGCTTACCAAGAGAAATAAAGATGTACCGAATCTGCACAGCAAAAATAAGTTGTGGCAGCGGTTACATTGTGAGTGGCGCCAGATTGCCTACATCATGTTGTTATACGAAGCAAAATGCCTTACATGAGATACGTTTCGTAGACAAATATTTTAAACAAAATCATCAGAATCACCCTGCGCACTACATATATTTTACACTTTCAAATAAAATCTTTAAAGTATCACCGCTTACGTCTTACAAACCCATTCCACGATTATACCGATACGTTATTTATGCTGTGTTAATACAAACGTTAGCAATATAATTCATGTAGGGAGTAGATTGTATGACACCCCGAAACCAAGGTTTTCCTCTTAGCCGACAGGTGGCGTACGTGTTATGAATTTTGCCTATTGGTCGTTGTTTCAAAGAGTGCAGTAAATGTAGAGAAAAGGAATTACTAACAACGCCAATTGTTCAATTTGTTGCGCTAACATACTTGTAATCACAGAGACTTGGCTTGCTACTAAAGACATCGAGCAAAGATATGAATGCATTTGTCATGTTATAAAACAGTATATTGCTTCTAACAAAACCATGGCCATCCTCAGGGGTTCGAATGAACCCCGCTTTTTGAAAGAATTTTGTTTAACTGAACAAATTTTCAGAAATCATCTCACAAATCCCCGGATGTTTGTGTACGCCCTAAACCCTTTTTTAAAACACTGAAGACGGACCTGAAAACAAATGTATTTTCTATGGATGTACGAACGGCTATGAGCAGCATATTACATTGTGAAAACAAGGTATATTCTTTGTGCTGTGAATGTTGACACGTGTGTACAAAATAATATTATTCTTTAAGAAAACAACTAGGAAATATATTGTACATTTCAGCTTTGTATTTTACAAAATATTGTGTGCTTTTAATACGCATTTTCACTGTATGTTACCAATTATTAAAATTGAAAATATATCACTGTTTTTTCTCTTCAGAATATTGTATACCACAGTCTTGTGGTGCATAAACTATTCTATAAGTTGATATTATGGAGGCTGCGGGCGCGGTGCACTGTGGGTAGATTACGGGCCTGTCACGCTGGAAGATATGATACGAAATTTACTCGCTGCTAAATTTGGCAACAACTTTAGTCGTGTAGTTTGACCACTTTTCAAACACTGTTCTTTTCTTGTTGACGTTCACTATTCTACACGACTCCTTTACAGGTCAATAGAGACATCGTGCGTGCAGAGAAACATGTCATTTTAATCGAGGATAAGTAATGTGGAGGCTGCCCTAGGTAACACAGTGATCGCCCCGATAGACATCGACGCCACATATCGAAGGCACACATATCATACGGCACACACAACGACACGAATAAATACTGGCCAGCAAACACACGGTGGCCTGCGCAGAGTAGGTTTCAACGAGGGAGTCAAGTACAATTAAATCTCTGAAAAGAAACGGGATCCTCATTTATGTCAGTGGTTGGGTTCATACGAATGATACAACATGGGATATTCCAATATCAAGTGATAATTTGTATTAAGTTTTATAATAGCTACGTAGTGTTAATATTATTACTATCACAATAAAAGAATTGCGATGAAACATGCTACTACAGATTTGTTGACGGCATTATGCTTAGATACGAGAACGGTCTCCACTCGATTATGTGAACCACCAACCCTATTGCGAAAAGTAGCAAAAGGACACCCCGACAAATTCCATTGGAGTATATGGACAATCAACCCTATTACGAAGAAAAGTAGCAAAAGGACACCCCGACAAATTCCATTGGAGTATATGGACAATCAACCCTATTACGAAGAAAGTAGCAAAAGGACACCCCGACAAATTCCATTGGAGTATATGGACAATCAACCCTATTACGAAGAAAAGTAGCAAAAGGACACCCGGACAAATTCCATTGGAGTATATGGACAATCAACCCTATTACGAAGAAAAGTAGCAAAAGGACACCCCGACAAATTCCATTGGAGTATATGGACAATCAACCCTATTACGAAGAAAAGTAGCTAAAGGACACCCCGACAAATTCCATTGGAGTATATGGACAATCAACCCTATTACGAAGAAAAGTAGCTGAAGGACACCCCGACAAATTCCATTGGAGTATATGGACAATCAACCCTATTACGAAGAAAAGTAGCAAAAGGACACCCCGACAAATTCCATTGGAGTATATGGACAATCAACCCTATTACGAAGAAAAGTAGCTAAAGGACACCCCGACAAATTCCATTGGAGTATATGGACAATCAACCCTATTACGAAGAAAAGTAGCAAAAGGACACCCCGACAAATTCCATTGGAGTATATGGACAATCAACCATATTACGAAGAAAAGTAGCTAAAGGACACCCCGACAAATTCCATTGGAGTATATGGACAATCAACCCTATTACGAAGAAAAGTAGCAAAAGGACACCCCGACAAATTCCATTGGAGTATATGGACAATCAACCCTATTACGAAGAAAACTAGCTAAAGGACATCCCGACAAATGACATAACAAAATTATATATAAAAACTCTATACATTACACGCCGTAGATAAGCTACCCATTTAACTATACGGCATTAATTAGCAAAGTAGGCACAAGTAAACGGTGAATGTTTAACTTTGCTGAGAAAGTACACTTTTGAAAAGCGTATGACAACATTTAAGTTATTTTACCTTACCTCAAAACTAAATGTCGAATATAAATTATTTTGACTAATTAATACATAATAATAATATCACAATCTAGCCTAGATTGGGGAAAAACCACATTCCAGGGTAATATTTTTTCAATAGACTTCCCATGCGTTTGACTTGAGAGGTATTTTCGGAGTGAAAATAATAGACAAGCGAAGAATTGCGGAGCTGAGGGAGGAAGTTGGTGTGAAAGAGAGTTCCAGGAGGAAGCCGGTGAGGAGTTAGTGAAAGTGGGCTGGACGCGTGGAAAGAATAGAAAGGGGAACGGTTGACCAATAGGGGATACCCTTCGTGTGGGGTGTAGAAGGAAACGAGGAATACCGAGAGAGAGAGAGAGAGAGAGAGAGAGAGAGAGAGAGAGAGAGAGAGGGGAACGGTTGACCAATAGGGGATACCCTTCGTGTGGGGTGTAGAAGGAAACGAGGAAGACCGAGAGAGAGAGAGAGAGAGAGAGAGAGAGATAGAGAGAGAGAGAGAGAGAGAGAGAGAGAGAGAGAGAGAGAGAGCGAGAGAAGAGAGAGAGAGAGAGAGAGAGAGAGAGAGAGAGAGAGAGAGAGAGGAAGAGAGAGAGAGAGAGAGAGAGAGAGAGAGAGAGAGAGAGAGGAAAGAGAGAGAGAGAGAGAGAGAGAGAGAGGAAAGAGAGGGAGAGAGAGAGGAGAGAGAGAGAGAGAGAGAGAGGAAAGAGAGAGAGAGAGAGAGAGAGAGAGAGAGGAGAGAGAGAAAGTGAGCGGGTGAGGGTAAAATTGAGAAAGGGGAGGTAATTACGATTTATGAATAAAATGTTGATTGGTCTACGGAGACCTACATTAAGAACTGAAAGATCGCTGACGTACAGGCCACCATGACAATTATGTAGAATCACGTATCCTTCAATAAATAACAAATATATTATGAATAATAATAATTAATTCTACGTGAAAACAAAATGTAAGTCATTGGTGTTTCTATGTAACACATATTCTGAGTATAAACACTCATCGAAATTTGAAATATACGAAAATAGTTACGGAATCATAAATGAGTACACAGACGAAATATCAACAGTTAACACCACTAACACTAACCAAATACTAAGTAACTTGCATTAACTAACATTGACTAACATATCTAATAATGATTATTTAACACTACAAGTTGCCTCAACACAACAGTTAAACATTTTCCACTGGAGTATATACGATGTCATATATTATATATGACATCAATTCAAAATAGTAAAATTATGTCGCAAATATATCAAGGTAACCTGGTGTCTTTTCAAAAGGTCACCAGCACTCCAAGTCTAACAACGCCATTGAGACACAACGACACTTCTAACGCATAATGCGAATGCTCACGCACACGTGAGACATCTAATCACCGAAAGACGTCAAAAGGCCGGTCTGACAGTGAATGCCGCACAAACCGACGTACTAGGAAAGACGAATGTGGTTTAATGTCGTAGAAGGAGACAATATCACACGGTTGGGTGATTCTGGCCTATGCTCTTTGATAGACGGTCAGCTACTACTTTGACACACAATACGTGAGGGGTCGTCTCTAAAAATCAGCGCGTGTCTTTCTAAGCGCAATTGCTTCTTGCTATTGTAATGTTTCCTTCTAACCGTTTAACATAAAACTTGCATTACATGGCTTATAAATCAACTTTCAACTGTCGTTATTGTTGCTGATAGCACTATACATTATTAATATTTACTAATGTAGTAAAATAAACACTTGTGTATTATCAACTGTTTAAAAAGGTATATACTTTATTACATTCTATCTACTACTAGACACTTGTCCAGGATTATACAAATACATAAAATATATCTGCAGTATACCTCTTTTTTACATTGTAAATTATTGTATTTACCACAGGTATTTTCTGTATTGTACTTTATTGGAAACTAAACATTATCATTATTATTATTACAGTGGATGAAAATATATTTTATATCGTTCATTCACTGAACTGATTGAGAAGGGGCTATGGGTAATCTCAGACATAACGTTACTTGTTGTTGACTTGGATGATGAGACCGGCCAATTTAAACTAAAATAAAGCATTCTCAAATCTGCACAACGTTGGCACGGATACGCTTTGACATTATAAAGTTAATGTATCTGGAAATATCATTATCATTTCTATGAGTAGGTGGGTAGCCTTTATACATTTGTCCGGTGATACATCGTTTGGTGTAGCACCAAATATCACCGAGGTGATTCTATTTTGGGCTTAATGTATATATATGAATGGCCAACGCTGCCTCGCCTATGCATTTATGGAGCTGGGGCGTTGCGAATGATAAGACACTATATAGGTTCGTGGAGGAGCCGGTCCAGTGTCTGTAGGTCATCTGTTTCGCTAAGGGAAGGGAACAAGAGCAAGACGAAGAACCAGCGATGTTCACGGGATGGGACTACGCCGTCTTCATTCTGATGTTGGTCGTTTCGGCCGGCATCGGACTGTACTACGGCTGCACGGGCGGCAAACAGAACACGACGAAGGAGTTTCTCATGGCCGACCGTAACATGGGCGTGCTGCCGGTGGCGTTGTCGATGCTCGCTAGCTTCATGTCGGCCATCACCGTGCTTGGAACTCCGTCTGAGATATATGTCTTCGGCACTCAGTACTGGATGGTGTGGATCGGATACGTCATCATGATCCCCCTCGCTGCACACTTCTTTCTGCCTGTGTTCTACAACCTCAAGTTGACTAGTGTCTTCGAGGTGAGTGCCTTGACAGCTTCTTCAAACTTTGTCTTTACCTGTGAATCATAAATGGCATGTCCACCTGTGTTTCTGGCTGTATGCACGTTAGTTTCTTCAGTAAATTCTGCAATCCATTCCCAATTCAGATTTTAAATTCAACCTTTGTCCTTTGGTATCCATATATATCGAAACTATGTTTAATCCTGGATGACGCAATTCTTTAATAAAATACAGAAACACAATTTAAAATGTGTGGGCACATTATCAGGCAGGAGGGAAAACAACGGAAAATATTGGAAGGAAAGGTGGAGGGTAAAAGAGGCAGGGGAATACCAAGAGCCACATGGACAGACAACACGAAGGTGCAGATAGAAGAATTTAAATATGAAGATCTCATAGGAACGGCACATTGCAGCCATCAGAGGCGATCCCTGACAACTGACCTTCGGGGGGGGGGGGGGAGATGGCACCACGTGGTGATGTTGTTGATGTTGCTTTTGTTGTTGTTGTTTCTGCTGCTGCTACCTCTGCTTCTGTCATCACGATGATGATGACATAAAACGATATATAGATCATATAAAGCATATAGAATCTGCTATGATTGACAAGGCATATCCTAAAGTGACAGTTTCAGTCATAGTTGTTGCAGATGAAGCCAATTTGTTGTGTATGAATAGCAATCAATAACCTTTCTCTCATGGGGTCCATTTTTCCAGCGATAGTTTTTCTCTTCTCCTGTCTCTTCTGGATCCCGCTAGGTACAACATGCATACTACTGGCCAACGCAGTTCAACGAAGACAGTGACTATGCACATCGCAGTACACTTTACCTGTGTCTTTCGAAACATACACCGAAAGTTGTTGGTTCGTTAAACCTGATGTCTGTGGCAGGGGAAGTTAAAAATCCCAGACAGGGATCTCACTGAGCCAATGGTCTCGATCTATAAAAATCCCACACGGGCACAGCATTAACTACGATCCATCAGATGAAATTTTTAAGATTAATTTAATTAAATGTTATTTTTAATCATTTGTTTAATATATGATTTCGTGTAGCTGTGCAGCATATTGTAAGAGTTGTACAAAGTTGTAATACACGTAATTACACAAACAGGTTTGTATAACAACTGCCCAATGTTAGTCTGCGTTCATTACACCGTCAGACAATGTGTCACGCATTAAGACCATTGGACCATTAGACCATTGGACCATTAGACCATTGGAACGGCAGTGATAAAATATCACAATAACTCACTACGTCGCGCATCAACGCACGGACCGGCGCTTTAACCCCAGACAATTGCACAGTGCTGTCAACTGCGCCGCAGACGTAACAGCGACCCATAAATGACACAGGGTGAATAAATGTAATATACCTGTCATTCTCTAGAGTAATAGTTGCTAATTGGCATTGCCTTGTTCAGTTTAGTTTCGATATTTCGCTAAACCCATTTTACATGTGTCTTTCGGAAGATACACTGACAGCCGTTAGTCTTTTCTAACTGGTGTCTATGCCACGGGAAGTAAAATGTGCCATACCAGCAAATGAAAACAAAACTGTCATGGACTTCACAGAGCCAACGGTCTCGATCTTAAAGATCCCACACGGACGCTGCATTAGGTGCTGCCAATAACGTACTCTGGTAACGGAGTACGTGCGGTGTGCGCATTGTCTATGCAGATATAAAGCCTAGTGTTACTTGAATTCCTAACTGGAGTACGATGAGCAGCCAGCAGACAACTGTAGTTCCCGTCGTATGAATGTTGCCAAACTGCCTGCATTCTTTGTCACTCTCAATGGTAGGAGTAATGTAATATTCGACGGAGCCCTAGGTTGTGTTGGCTGGGTGGTCCGAGATGACGAACAAGTTTTATGCCTCCGCCATTAGACACGTGCGATTGAACACACGTGACTATCGCGGGTTCACGCGGTTCACTAACATACCCTTCGTTTGATCATAAGTATTGGAATGAAAATCAGCCAAAATATGCGGTTTGGTCATACAGCGATAAGTGATTTCCCATTAATGTGTTTGTCGACAAAAGTATTATTTTTGAATACCGCCACCTATGTTAGACATAAACTATGCGTGCTGACCCCGGTAACTGACAACAAATTAGTTGAATGGGTATTAATAATAACCAGCATAGTTTGTAGTCATCCGAATATTTTGCACGAAAACGATGGTCAAAGCTGGTAAAAGTGTATGTCACGAAATAATATACGTTGTAGGTGAACATGAAAATGTCACTCGAAAGTTCATCCGCTAGTGGCGTCGTAAATTTGTCACAGTTGAAACATGAACTGCCACACTATTGCAACATAATATATGTCTAAGGGCGTGTCTGAAGGGCTAAGTGCAACTTGTTATGTTACAGCCAAGTACATACACTGTGCCAATGTTGACATTAATGAAGTTGCGGCCTCTTTGTCCATTCCATTTACCCCCCTCTCTTCCTCTCTCTCTCTCTCTCTCTCTCTCTCTCTCTCTCTCTCTCTCTCTCTCTCTCTCCTCTCCCTCTCCCTCTCTTTCTTTCTTCTCTCTCTCTCTCTCTCTCTCTCTCTCTTTCTTTCTTCTCTCGCTCTCTCTCTCTCTCTCTCTCTCTCTCTCTCTCTCTCCTTCTTCTTCTCTCTCTCTCTTTCTTTCTTTCTTCTCTCTCTCTCTTTCTTTCTTTTTTCTCTCTCTCTCTTTCTTCTTCTTCTTCTCTCTCTCTCTCTATCTTCTTCTTCTCTCTCTCTCTCTCTCTCTCTCTCTCTCTCTCTCTCTCTCTCTCTCTTTCTAGCTTCCATTTCACGCACTCATTTATCGCTCGCATTTCTCGCTTTTTTTAATCGCTCCCATTTCTTGCTCCCGTTTCTCGCTCCCATTTCTCACTCTCATTTCCCGCTCTCATTGTGTGCGTGCGTGCTGGCGTGCGTCAATACGTGCGTCAATGCGTACGAGCCTTTGCGTGTGCGTACTATGTGCCTTTGCGAACTTTCACGGGTAACTATGACTTCGCGCTGGGATTAAGAATGCTTTCATTACAACCGGAATAAATCAATACATTGTCAACGGTCCATGAACACATATCATCTACATATATCTCCTCTTGTACTGAGACTTATCTCACTGGTTCGTTGCAGTACCTGGAGATGAGATATGACCGCGGAATACGTCTTATTGTTAGCATTATGTACGTTATCCAAATGGTAAGTGTTCCTTATATTGGAATTCCCTTCCAGTCGTTACCATGTGTTTTATATCCTCGCCCAATTGTATATATATATATATATATATATATATATATAGATATATATATATATATATATATACATATATATATATATATATATATATATATATATATATATATATATATATATATATATATTATATTAAAATTTCTGAAGGAAGCTTAGCTTGAACGAAATTGCCAATAATTATTTATTATGTGTCGGTCGGATCTTTGCCGACCATTCATAAGTTTGTATTATCTGCCACAACAGATGTTGTACATGGCTATCGTTTTGTATGCACCGGCTCTCGCCTTGACTATCGGTAAGTTAACCCTTTCTGATATATTCAGGTGCTGTGGTTGTTGTTGTTAATTGTATATGCTATATTTAAAGCTCATATGCAAATATAGATGAATTCGTGATATATGGTAACAAACAGTTGTATTAGTAGTTTGGAATGTATTAACAAATAATGTTATTGGCTACTCTTCAATAAAAGCTAATTATATTAGTGACAAAGAAATCCCAAGCGAATTGACGTTTCGATCGGCAATGTCCGTATGGAGTCGGCGAGTGACATCAATCTGGCCAAACAAACATCAACAAACATTGTCATTCCATAGCAACGCAGAACACCTGCGTATGTTAAAAGCTTGTATGTTGCAGTGGGGCGAAAACAATGAACTTGGTTGTGACACTAGTTTCAATATTTGAAACACTATTAAAACACTGCAACATAATATATATTTAAATAATAGCTAGGGTAGTCCGAGAGACACTTTGTGCACTCTGCTACGGCAAAATCGCAAAGGGCAAGCCAGTGCAAAGGCGAGACAGCTCTACTCAAAAGTTAGATCTACACAGCTGTTAAAAATTGCATATATCAAGATATTTCGGCAGTAAAATCATACAGAGTCCACATATGTCCCCACGTGTTCCAATATTTTTAATCAAACCACCGAGTAACATAAAGACAAAGTAGGCCGCTGACGCTGGTCCGACTTCCAAGCTTAGGCTAGGGCTAGGCTAGACTCGACGACTGCCTACTAACTTGTACAAACTAAACATGGATTTTAAAAACAGTTTGATAATTAAATGCCCATGGTACTACCAAAACAACTCTATTGTAAATACATTTACATTTAGTTTTGAGGCTTTTGATCCTGGGCATTTGTTTACCGCGGCGTGAATCCGAAGGCTTCGGCCAATAAATCAGACCTGGTTTGATACAACTCGCTGTCGCTACTAACTTCGTTTTTTTGTAACTGTGGCCGCGTTGACTCGTACGTGTGCTTGAGCCGATAAGTTTATGACAGTTGCACCGTCAGAATCGCCGTCGCTCGACATTTTGCGTGATCTAAATCATGCTAAAAGTTAAGTGCCTATGAACCGGCGTAGGCGAAGTTGGTTTGTTTGGCCAACATGATGTCACGCTGTCTGACATCTACCGGCAAAAAACCACAAATTGGCTTCGGAAAGTGCATTCGGGAATGTAGGTATACCCCCCATCTTATGACTAAATTAATGTAATTGTTTACAAGTTCATGACTGAATATGAGTAAGGGGATACAGTTATATCCAGAACGAGTGAAATCAAGTAAATGTATCCCACCTTTGCATTGATCTTTAAAGCTTGCTTTGACAATAATCGCTCCTATGCATATTTGACTATTTTAACGCAGTCTTTAATTTTCTTTGTTTCTTATTTGCTATTGATGTTGTGTTTTCATTGTTTTAATATTAGTATTAGTATCATATTAATTATTTGGATACGTGTATGTTAACTGTAAATGTTTACGTACGTAATTTGTTGCTGACAAGGTTCCTGTTGAAATTGCCGGTTGTAGTGACGGGTTTCAACATATGGATCACAATCTGCACTGCTGGTCTTGTCTGCATATTCTACACTGCACTGGTTAGTTGAAAATCCCGTTTTCTTGAAATTCTCGGGTCAGCCCTACTCCACTTTCATTTCCCCACGACTACCGGATTACCTTGCTTAATTACCAGCAGGTAGAGAACCACATGATCCTTACCCTCAATTGAAACGATTGTGGTCTCGTAGCCTGGGCATTTTCGTTCAAGCTAAGTTTCCTTCCCAACTTTCAATCAGCTATATACATGAACACAAGAATGAAACATTTTTTCGCGCAACTGTCCGTCCATCGCTGGAGAAGCCATCACTTGACAAATACATCCTGAGCAACTATCGACCAATGAATAACCTCACACAATTATCCAGGGTAATTGAAAAAGTAGTCGCGCTTAGGATAACGACGTACGTTTCTGGTCAACAAATGGTTGGATGCTTTCAGTCGGCGTATCGAAAAAAAAACATTCGACTTAAACCGCGCTACTGTACGTTACAAGTGTCTTCAAAACAGCCATGGACAATAAACAAGGAACAAATTTGGTTCTCGTTGATTTTAGTGCGGCATTCGACACAATGAACCACGACATTTTGATTAGGTGATTACGTTTGCGCTATGGCTTCGTTGGCAAAGCACTAGACTGGGTGATATCGTATCTGCAAGAGCGGACGTAGCTCATTGTAATCGGTGACCAATCATCGAGTACGTATAACTAGTCTGACGGCGGGTGTCCCGCAACGCTCTGTCCTTGGACCACTGCTCTTTTCACTGTACGTACAACTACTCTGACGGCGGGTGTCCCGCAACGCTCTGTCCATGGACCACTGCTCTTTTCACTGTACGTACAACTACTCTGACGGCGGGTGTCCCGCAACGCTCTGTCCATGGACCACTGCTCTTTTCACTGTACGTACAACTACTCTGACGGCGGGTGTCCCGCAACGCTCTGTCCATGGACCACTGCTCTTTTCACTGTACGTACAACTACTCTGACGGCGGGTGTCCCGCAACGCTCTGTCCATGGACCACTGCTCTTTTCACTGTACGTACAACTACTCTGACGGCGGGTGTCCCGCAACGCTCTGTCCATGGACCACTGCTCTTTTCACTGTACGTACAACTACTCTGACGGCGGGTGTCCCGCAACGCTCTGTCCATGGACCACTGCTCTTTTCACTGTACGTCCAGCCTATTGGTGACATTATTCGAGCCCATGGACTATTCTTTCACTACTATGCTGACGACTTACATATCTACTCACACTTCGACCTGAATCCATCCGCTTTAGCGGCTGTTGCGCAGCAAATGGAGGATTGTTTGGATGACATAACAATGGATGGCATGGAATTATATGTGTATGAATGACGGCAAGATACAGTATCTTCTAATTGCACCCAAGTCTGCGGCTGCACTCGTTGACGGCAGTGTGATTCGTGTTGGTGTTTCTACAATCACAGCTTCGCGATGTGTTCGAAATCTAGGTGTCTTCATTGAGAGGCACCTAGATGTGAAAAAGCAAGTGTCACAAACCGTCATCGCATGTTCATTCTGTCCCCGCCACATCAATCAAATCAGCCAAATCAGCCAAACAGAAAAAGGAACGCGTAGTCAATGCCATCATCACATCGCGGCTTGACTACTGCAATGTAGTCAAGTGACGAGTGACGAGTTTGTCCTCCAACCTCTTGGTATGTAAACAAACCGTTCCTTCACCTTTCACACCGTGAGAGTTGAAAGTTAATTAGTTCCTGTTAGTTTCAGCGACTAATTCTAGTTTAAATAGGAGCCTCCATGAACCTAATATGTAATCTTTGTATTTTACGTTTGTTTCTTCTTTATGCACATTAACTGCATTAGTGATTGAACGTGTGTGTGTGTGTGTGTGTGTGTGTGTGTGTGTGTGTGTGTGTGCGTGCGTGCGAGCGTGCGTGCGTGCGTGCGTGCGTGCGTGCGTGCGTGCGTGTGTGTGTGTGTGTGTGTGTGTGTGTGTGTGTGTGTGTGTGTGTGTGTGTGGTGCAAAAATCGTGCTATTTTGGGGCCTACATAAATGTAATTCAGTGTTTTCTTTCCAGGGCGGCATGAAGGCTATAATGTGGACCGATGTCTTCCAGGTCGTCATCATGTTTCTCGGTCTTTTCGCCATCATCATTAAGGGCTCCATCGACCACGGAGGCTTCGGCAACATCTGGCAGATTATGAAGGAGGGAGACAGGATCGAATTCTTTAAGTGAGTTTATAAACACTGAGTTGACGTGTTAATGTACACTCGCATCTTAACCTCGCCAAAGACAGGATCTTTGTCAAGTAATGTTAATAATGCGTTTGTCTTGCCGATTTTGCCCATGGAATAAAAATATGCAAGTAAATAAGAATACATGATGTGTCCACCATATCTTTTTAAAAAGTCTACCATAAAGATTTTATTTTGGTTTCGTCGTTCATTATGCGATGGGGCGCACAACAGTTCCAACGACATACACTCAATCGAGAGGATTCAGTTCACTAAGCTCATTAATTACCAATATACACTGATGGACGCACGAACAGTCCTCGCGCAGTAATTGCCGTTTGGCCAAATACTTCATATAGATTTCGAATTGGTGTTGGAGTTAACAAGTCTGTCGGGTGTGAAGCATAAAGAGATTGCAACGGTTCGTTATAGCACGGACCCGGACCCTAGAGCCCGGTACACGATTTGGAGCCTCAGTATCGGTGGCGCCTTCGGATGGCTGGCCATGTATGCCGTGAACCAGGCCCAGGTCCAACGGGCGCTCTGCACACCCACTCTCCGCACTGGACAGAGGTTAGTCGTGTCATTTGGTTAAGGACTTCTCTTGATTATAACATTGATACGCATGTGCTGCAATGTTGAATCTATTCGAATGAAGTAGTTGTCTTAAAGGGAATAACATTAAGGCACTAGCTAAGATGCCTTTTAATATTGTATGTACTACATGCCAAAATAACAAACATTAGGAACAATTTATTCATAGGTAAAATGTCTAACTCACAGAGCGCGCGGAAAATTCGAAATTCATGAGATGGGCGATCACGTGGTTTTGTTACGTCAATGGTGATATGGGCTTACATTCAGTCAATTTGATCGTGTGTGGCACAAAGGACTCTGGCGAATAATGCGACGATATAACATTGACGAAGGAGTAGTGATACTATTCGAATTGCTATATGGACCATCAACGAGTGCAGTGCTACACGAAGGAGAAATTGGAAAATCGATTCGAACATCGGTCGGAGTACGCCATGGATTCCTATTGTCGCCAGTGCTGTTCAACTTTGAAAATATCACACAAGAAGCTGTACACAACGTCATTGGCACGATATCGATAAACAGTAGAGAGATCAGCAACTTCCGATTCGCAGATGACATTAACCTAATCGCTGGAAGAGAGGAGGAGCTACCAGAACTAACAACACTGGAAAGGAGAGCGCGTGCTTAAGGAATGCCGACATGACCTTTATCCGCGGTGACAGGTCGCTTCGATCCTAGATGGATCGTGGTAAAAAAAGTTTGCATTAAGCAAATTAAAAATGACACTTGATGTCGTTATGACATATGTGAGAAACCCGTTGTGACATATGCAGCATACATAAACTCATAAAGCATGTATTCACATTGGAGTGGTGTAATAATATTTAAAGATGGCTGTGACGAATGCTTTTTATCGCAGTGCATTGTGGTGGAACGTGCCTGGACTGACGGCGCTGCTGACCGTCTGCACTATGTGTGGATTCGTCGTCTACGCCGAGTACCACGACTGTGACCCATTGACACGCCCCAACGAACGTATAAATAGAGACCAGGTAATATATAATTCATTTATGCAATAACCAATACAAGTCCGATGTAGTAGAGAATTGAAACGGGCCAAATAAATGACGTTTTTATTGCAAAGTGGACTGCTTATCACGCAGCCACTTTGGGAAGAACATTAACAGGAATGTGAGCTCCTCAAAGCAAACCAGACAGGAACTGAACACATGTACAGCCCCGTCCGGCAAGTTTCTCAGAGCCCACATTCCTACAAGCATGACAATAACATATATACATCAAGAAGTCGTGAACATGTAATGCAAAGAGTACCCTTCCACTGGAAACCCAGAAGTGGTCGGTCCAGTGGTGAGACTGGAATAATCCTAAAAGCCGATTCTATGTCCACTTGCTGTTTGATGAGCCTAATAGCATCCTGTATAGTTGCGTATTGGATAACGGAAATTTCCTTGGGAATGAAATCATTTACAAAGGAACCCTCTACATTAAAATAACCTAAGATTCTGCCTAGCGCAACTCCTATCTTGCTGTCTATTACTGCAGGGAATTCGATGGCGGACATCAAATTGGTGACCCCTTTATCTTGTTATGCTGGTAAGTCATTGAGAAGATACGGAACAAGATTATGATTGTAGCCGACAAGGATATATCTAAGTGCGTCGGGAGAGACTGGGGTAGGCATACTATCTCCTGAAAACTGCTAGTCGCGAACTGGCAGTCGACGAATGGGCCGCAGGGTTGCCGATGTCGGTTGGGCAGGATTGGGTTTGGTTTGTTGCCTATAGCACCGTGCCGCTGCGTGGGGGCCACCACAGCGTCTACACGTGTGTGTGTGTGTAGCGACAGGTGGCTGCGTTACAGACCTCCGCCCTATCGAATGCGAAGCAGGTTTTGGTGGATGGCCACTTAGCATTACCCCAGCTGGCCTTACCTGTGCTACGAAAGGGGGCTCCACTGGGTGTGGCAGCTGGGCGACTCTCGGATGCATTCATCCACAGGTACCAGCAAACCGATTCCCACCCCCCAGTTGTTAGCCTGACGAAGCAACCGGAATGCCTCGTCATACGACCGCCAGTCTGCACCCTTCTCATATAATGAACGAACCGTCTGGATGAACATGAGCATGTTGTGTGATTCTGACATGTGTTGCGGCTGAAGTAGAAAGATAGACATGTAAATTTCGAAACCCTGCAGCCATTGGTCAAACGACACAGTGCTGCTCCTTGCCCTAGGGGCGACACAGAATATGGGCTGACATAGGTCTTGGAACGGGGCTTGGTGGAGCGCCTGCCGCAGATTATGCCACCCGACTTGATGTATGGCCGCCCTGCGGCCATAGACAAAGGATAGCCAAGGGCGGAGCGATGGGCTCCCCCAGCAGACGACGCCATTGCCGCAGGGGCCGCTACTGGAGGCGGCGGAGGTAGGGCGTTGGTCGCAGGCAGTTGTTGCAGACCACGCACCATTGCATGGACCTCCTGCAACATCTTGTCAGTACCGTCGTACCTCTCCGACCCGCGGCTGCGCCCGCTACCGGACGAACGGCCTGCTGGAGGGCCGGCTCGTCGTCAAGGTGCTGCACGACGTGGCCCATCGCCGATCGTGCCGCCACCGCTCGCGACCTTGTTGCCACCGGGCTGTGGCGCAGAGGTCGTCCATGGGGCCATCCTGCAACACATTGTGGAAGAGCCACTACTGAGTGAAGGGCTAAACGCTTGGAAACTGCCACCACATTACTCGTTAAAAGCATTGTATTGGGGGCGGGGGTCACCGCCCACGATAGATCACCACAAAGTGGAATCAAAGTTAGTTAAGGGGTCACCGCCCACGGTAGTAGATCAACGCAAAATTGTAAAGCATTGTTAGTTAGGGGGTCACCGCCCACGATAGAACATCAATGCAAGAATTGCAAAGTCAGTTAAGTAGGGGGACACCGCCCCCGATAGAACATCAACGCAAAATTATAATCACAGTAAGTTAGGGGACACCGCCCACTATAGTACATCAATGCAGTAATTGCAAACACAGTTAATTAGGGGGTCACCGCCCACGAAAGTACCTCGACGCAAAAGTGCCAGAAGTTGGGGGTCACCTCCCACGATAGCAAATAAAGTGTCATCGCAGTTGACGTTGTATCACTGTTAATAACAGCAACACTAAATGGGATTACAGGGGTCACCGCCCACGATAGGACCAGAAAATGGAATCGCAGTTAGTTGTGGGGTCACCGCCCACGCTAGATCAACACAAAATGGGATTACAGTTAGGTAAGGGGTCACCGCCCACGATAGTACATCAATGCAAGAATTGCAAATGCAGTTGAGTATGGGGTCACCGCCCACGATAGTAGATCAAAGCGAAATTAAAATCACAGTTAGTTAGGGGACACCGCCCGTGATAGTAGATAAATGCAAAATTATAATTACGGTTAGTTAGGGGACACCGCCCACGATAGTAGATTAATGCAAAATTATAATGACAGTTAGTTAGGGGACACCGCCCGCGATAGTACAGCAATGCAAGCATTGCAAACGCAGTTAAGTAGGGGATCACCGCCCACGATAGCACATCTATGCAAGAATTGCAAACGCAGTTAAGTAGGGGATCACCGCCCACGCTAATAGATAAATGCAACATTTTAATGACAGTTAGTTAGGGGACACCGCCCTAGATAGTACATCAATGCAAAGTTATAATGACAGTTAGTTAGGGGACACCGCCCACGATAGTATATCAATGCAGAAATTGCAAACACAGTTAATTAGGGGGTCACCAACCACGATAGTAAATAAAGTGTCATCGCAGTAAGACGTTGTGTCACTGTTAATAATAGCAACACTAACATTACAACAATATTATGAAATCGAACAATGAACCTGGTGACACAAAAACAAATTTGGGATCATCTTCATTTGGAAGAACAACGTGTACAGCTACATAGACGCTACATCGTCGCCACAAACATGGGGGGGGGGTAGCCCACGAACGCGTAAAGTGTCACCACGGACTGTTATGGGATCACCGCCCACAATTTAGGAACGTCGAGGTGTAAATGTCATTAGTAAAGTGAACACCGCCCATGGAGATGCATAACTGGGTGTGTGTCAATGTGAAAAAATATGGGAACCTCACCCATGGTGACATATATATAAAAAGTGGAACGATGTCAGTGAATGACATGCAAAACAACGAAGAGTCATCATGGTGATTGAGTTATCATTGGTACTGAGGCGAATGCTGTTCAGACTGTAATAAGGCTAAAACATGTAATAAAAAACCCTTAATTGTGAATACCTTACCAGCAATTAACTCTCGACAATGAAGCGTATCTTGAATGTGGCTAAATGTGCATGTTAATTAAAGTAACCCGGGGGGGGGGGGGGCAGGGCTTACCTGGTGCACGGGATATAAGTGAATTAAGAATAGTCGATAATTTAAGTTAAATACCCGAACTAGTGAGGGTGAAACGGAAAACAACTTGGTCTGAGTACCGCGGGGTTAGCGATTAGTGTGCTGACTTAGGCGTCAGTCAGTTGTTGGACAATCCGACTAACTGCTCTGAAAATTGCCCCCCGGATGCTGAGGAAAAGCCGGAAATTTCCTATATCGGATAAATGCACGCCATCTTGGCGGAAAACCTTCGCCGGGCTGTTCCAAAGGTACTTATGGCTCCAGTCGAACAGACCACGGCGACCCCCACATGCTGACTGTAACGCAGTATTAGCGGATGCAACGCGAGCCGCTCCCGTATCATAATCGAAATGGCGCCATTTCTTGCGGCGCTCGATTAGGCAAAGACATACCTGACGGACCCCTAAAGCTAACAATTCATCGCCTAATCTACCTAGTTGCGACCCCACTGCCTCTGGAGGTGGGGGAAACTTCCCATCTAGATCGTTGCCCCCAAGGAGGGTAATGACAATGTCGGGGTCGCGGGCAGAAATCCGGGTCATGGTCGCCGGTTCTCGGAAATTTGTAATGGACGCTCCCCTTCGACCCATAAAACGAACTGTGCACGTGTGACCTAGTCTTTCTAAGTCATCAAGTAGCCCCGCAGATTCTCTGAACGCGCCCAACCAATACGCGCGGCTATGCCCAAGCACAAGCACAACTAGATCCGACTTCGCCGCCGACATATTGAATGGCCGATTGCGGGAAGTTTAAACATAAAACGAAACAAGAGCAAATTAACCACGAGGCAACCGACGAAGTAATAACAAATGAAACGAAACGAGCTGAAACGAGTGTTGAGGCGATCTTCCTCCTGCAAGTCAGTAGACGCAGATCGAAGTGTGGACTCTCAAAACGTATTTGAAGACGGTTGGTAAAAACCAAAATATTTCGAGAGACAAATTTTAGACACAACTTCGCAATGCAGAGACTGAAGCAGGAGTGAAAGATTCAAGCTACTGGCTCCGGTTTGAACTGGTTTCCGCTAAGCCGTGAATGGCTGGCTAGCGCGGAGTAATATCTGGTGAGTTGCATAAATTCATATAATATATATATATATATATATATATATATATGTATGTATGTATGTATGTATGTATGTATGTATGTATGTATGTATGTATGTATGTATGTATGTATGTATGTATGTATGTATGTATGTATGTATGTATGTATGTATGTATGTATGTATGTATGTATGTATGTATGTATGTATGTATGTATGTATGTATGTATGTATGTATGTATGTATGTATGTATGTATGTATGTATGTATGCATGCATGCATGCATGCATGCATGCATGCATGCATGCATGTATGTATGTATATATATATACACACACACAATATTAATAATGACCACGCACAATGGCAATGCGTGCGCAATACATATTTATGTTAGTAAGGGCGAAGTCGAGGTGGGCTCGGATTCTAGAAAAGTAATTAACTCACTTTGCGACAACTTGTAGATTAGACAAAGGAACATAGACAATACGGGAATAACCCGACTCAGACACTTTACAGCTCGTTATGCATCTACATAAACAGCGTTTTAACATGCTTCACACATGTAAATACTACTTTGACGTAAGTAAAACAGTTACGTTTTTTAGCATGCAGTATTAGACAGACAACAGCAGTTTACATCATGCACGGCCAGATGAATGTAGCCTCGTCTTCTTGCGTCATGTCTGCTCCGCGAGTCCTCGCACGCCTCCGGGTAGTTGGTAGACAGAGCAGCCTCCGTTGATGACGAGGTCGGCCGTTTTGGACTGCCCCACAGACACAGTTGAGTGTGGAGCAGTCCAAACGGCCGACCACTTCATCAACGGAGGCTGCTCTGTCTACCAAAATTCAGAAGTAGTTATTGTCAATAGTAATATTATCACTCACTCACTCACTCACTCACTCACTCACTCACTCACTCACTCACTCACTCACTCACTCACTCACTCACTCACTCACTCACTCACTCACTCACTCACTCACTCACTCACTCACTCACTCACTCACTCACTCACTCACTCACTCACTCACTCACTCACTCACTCACTCACTCACTCACTCACTCACTCACTCACTCACTCACTCACTCACCCACCCACCCACCCACCCACCCACCCACCCACTCATTCGTTGCGGGTGCTCGTCAGTGTGGCTAAGTATCCACTGTCCGTCATCGGCCGCTGTCAAAGGTTGCCTCAAGGATATCTCTGAGCACCACGTCATTCTTCCCCTTCGATATATCGCCCTTGTTTAGTGATTTCGTTAAAACAGGTAAATGTACGTTCTTATATAGCGCGGTATCAAGTCCGCTGGACCGTTCAAAGCGCTTTACACTTCAACCGCTGGCATTGCTCTACCGTGCAATAAATTGACCGGACGTGCTGCTCTTTTCAGATTCTGGCGCTGTACGTCAGAGACCATTTGAACTACCCCTGCATCCCTGGTCTCTTCACGGCGTCTGTCTTCAGCGGAGCTCTTAGGTTTGTGTGTGTTTATTTGCCGGTTAGTACGTGTAGGTACTTGCGTACGTGCCTGCATTGACTTGTGTGTGCATTAGTGCCTTGCAATTTGAACTGATGCCCAAAGAACAGAGGAGGAAATATACACAACCAACTGCTTCAAACAGACGAATATCCTGAAGAAAAATAATCAACTTTTTATTGTCATTACTATTAAGTATTATAACATATATGGCTTTAATTTATTGGTAGGAGATTTGCTTATCTAATCCTAACTGAACCCTATTTCAAACCATACCCCTAATTTTAGTTGTTACTTAACTTAATTTAATTAATTAATGTTACTAGTAAGGGCAGTTAATTTGGTAGTAATTGATATTTCAATTAAATGTCACCCACTGGCACTGACACCCAGTGGCATTTTCAGCAGGCCTGCATTAGTCATTACCCTGAGACAGATCAGGATATGTTCTGTGCAGGCGTACGAATATGTCAGCTGGCATGTTTATGTTTTCCGCATATTTGGTTTGTTTGCTGTGGAACATGTGATGCGTTCGTCAAATATTACTAAGACGTTACTATTTTCTGATAGTAAAGAATTAAATCAAACATCACACACGAATGATGCCTTTGAAATATATACATAAAAAAATATATATTTGTCAATAACGTCATCATACCAAATGAATGAATGGTGAAATCACAATGTTTACACGTGGCTGTGCGAGATATGTCTAGTCAGTCGTGTTTATTTGTTGCAGCCGCAGTAGAATGTTTGGAAACATGTACGAAATCACCATCAGCATTATTTCTCGTGAAAACATCTGTCATAATTGTTAACGAGGGTTTCTGGGGAAATATGCTATGTGACACCGACGAGATAGTGTAGGTGAAGATGGTCTTAGCCGGTTTTCGCGTGTCCTACAGCTCAATATCCTCTGGACTGAACGCCCTCTCTGCAGTCGTCCTGCAAGACATGTTTCGGGCATTTTGCTTCCCCAAGATGAGCGACTCGACAGCCACAAAACTATCTAAAGGACTGGGTAAGATATATATAGAATAACATAGTCCATAATGACTACGTCCAATGGGACATAGTGGTCTTCTGTTGCAAATACAAAGGCGGAGTGACGATGCAAAACAAAACATTCATATAACATATATTCATACATTACTACTACTACCACACATGTTTCACAGGAAAGTGAATTTGGTTATTTGTGTCAACAACTGTCAGGCTAGATTATTTTTGGTAATTCCTTATATGCACAGGCGGTTCCATAAAGACATCGTCTTACCAAAGCCTCAGTCGTTTCTTTATTTATCTTTATTTACACGATGGCACACGTTGTATAGTCACTTAAATTTTTACATGAGCGTCACCTTTGAACTGATTTATTATAATATGTATAACTATTTAATTGTATATATATTTATATATTTATACGTATCTGAGCACATATATACTTTAAGTGCCTCTTGATGAATTTTTTAAAGATTTGTACGGACATTGATCAGGCGGTATATCAATGTACCTATTGTTATTATCGTTACTAGCAAACATACCCGTCCCCAGGACGGGATGATATCTGCTACGTACCCTCAAATGGTTTACGTACCGAAGTATTCGCCGCGCGCGCGCGAGTGGTTTCTGCGATTGTTGGAATTTAACATTTTACGTAATATAAACCGCCACCTTTTGCTCCGCGCGCGTGGTTTCTGCGATTGTTGGAATTTAACGTTTTACGTAATATAAACCGCCACCTTTTGCTCCGCGCGCGTGGTTTCTGCGATTGTTGGAATTT
>OY759261.1:55350504-55368004 GCA_963662155.1 Lamellibrachia columna | reverse complement strand
TTTCCTCCCTGTCCTTTTGGCTTTTGGGTAGACTGCACATATGAAGGTATCACATGTTTTTGAAGGGATGTTGTTGGGTTCTTCTCCGAGCTCTAACAGACTGGTCTGATGCTCTTTGCAGCCAAGTAAGACATTGAGGCCCTTTTTTCTTGCCGAGTCCTGAGAGTGCGCTGTTTGAATCGCACCCTGTGAATATGTGAAAGCCGAATAAAACATTGCAAAGCTCAGGCCCTAGTTCATGTGCTAGGCTGTGGATAGGTATATGCCTCGCTTTGCCCTGGATTCAAGTCTGAAACCACAGATCCCGACACTGGATGTTGCAGTAGTATGTGGTGCAGAGGACATCCGCATTTGTGTTAGGTGACTGAATCACAAATAGTCGTGTGTCTGCCTCTTCATGATCTGTCTTGAGGGGAACCATGTCCTCTGGTGATTAGCACTGACCTCTGAACGTTCTTGAAGCTACCACCGATGACAAGCTGTTGACCTTCCAGCAGATTGTAACACCGATGTCGCAACAGGCGTCTGCCAGGAAAGTACACAAGTTCACTTTTTGACATTTCCGATGTATTTGAGCCACTGCTTCGGAATAGCACTGACTGGCTCTTGGATTTTCGCCTCTAAGGCCGCAGAGGTTCCTCGATTCTCTAGCTCCGCAGCTTAATTTGGGAGGCTGACGTATAGGTCGAAGACGACACAAACTCGCTGACAACCATTGAGAGGTGCTGCAACCAGTCTGTAGTACTTGAAAGCCATTTCACCAAAGTTTGCTGAACTGGCAGACTTTGTCAAATGTAACAGCGCCATCGCATCGAATATGTGGGCAGTAGACATCTCACTGGTTGTGACATGTGGCAGTTTTGGCTGGACATCTACCTTCTTCTCTAGTTCAGCAATGAGTACGCTCTTGTTGGTTTTCCTCAAACTACCAGGGAGAATGGCACTGTTGGTAACTCGTAGATGAAGACTTCTCTCAGATTGATATCCTGCGACTTTGCTGCGATCACGAGTCGGTCAACACTAAGAATGCTAACTTTCTCATCAGCCATTTTTCTTTTTTTCTTTTTGACTAGTGTGGCAAATGTGTTTATATTCAGGTTTGGCAGGGAATCCCAAAATGTCACTTTCCTGACTGAGGCCTGTGATGCCACCGCTTGTCTTTCTGTCAAGGTTGAGCGAAATGTTGAGTCGACCGGCTGAAGGCATGGTTACCAGACATGAACTCCTCATTGACGGTAGGGTGGGTCTCACACAGCTTGTTCGTGAAGCCACCTGGGGTAGCTGGGTCGATCCATTGAGAAGAAGAAGTGAGGGGTCATGACGTGAAGTCAGTTTCAGTCCTCATTGCTTTGATGAACTGGAGAAGCAGTTGTACCATGGACACATGTTTACTCCAGTAGGCAAACGGCTGGGCCTTGTGAACTCTGAATCTAATGTGGTAGTGTCATCGTAAATCCTTAGCGTGGTATTCTGGGCATCTTTCCCTTCATCCAGAGCTAGTTGGCAAGCAATATCTTGCTGTATCACAGCATTGTAATCCACATCACCGCACTCCTTTTTATGAAGCCACTGCATGAAGGCAAGCCACTGCAGACGAAACCTAGCTATCTTGTGGGCACTCACTCCACGAGTGTAGAACTTCCCTTTCAGAAGGGTCGAGTTTGTCGAACTGCCACACATGCCAGACTCTGTCAGCAGATTCTCGATGCCTGACATATTGCACTTCTTTCCCAGAACAGTCAGATAGTTCATTGCAACGTGGAAGCCTCCCATGCGTATCATCATGCCTTTAAACTCTTTTTGCAGTTGCCACTGTATCTATTTGGGGTTCGCATAAATACAAGGTCAAATGTAATGACACTATTATTTTGGCCAAGGCATGCCATCATGGATTGCACATTCTTCATGACGTTGTAGACAGTGTTGAACTCTGTTGGAGAGCCATCGATTATAGGGCAGTGACCGATGTTTGTGCGAACGGAAACACAGGAGTGAACCACAACATTGAAGCAGCTCCAACCGGGTACATTTTGTTTTTCTGTGGGGAAGAGTTCCACCCCAAACATCTTCACTTGTGTCATCCTTACCAATGCACAAGCAAGATCCATCATACAGGCTGCCGAATGCAGGCTTCCAGTGAATTTGAACCAATCGGCTTGTATCTTCCCAGAGAAATTGGTTAACTGCAGGCCATTTTGCGTATGGACTGTACTGTCTGATGGATTGGCCTGCACCAGTGGATTGAAGTGACCGTTTCCTCTTTGTTGGTCTGCGTAGACCCTCTGATTTTGGCTGGACCAAACTGCCCTCGCTGATAGAGGACCTGTGCCGTGGCATGAGTTGTCCTCTTTCAATCAAGATTCTCTTCATTTATGTCATTACGTTCTACTGTGTGTCCATTGCCTCTACATCATCGTAGAAGTCACAGTGGCCCATTCTTCTGATCATATTAATAAGCGGCTTTAGCCTCGTCATATGGCGAACTGCAATTCCCAGGGCCACATGCTTGGGAATGTTGGTTCTAGAATGAGTGGCACAGTGTACAGCATCCTGAGGCTGCATCAGAACACGTCTTTCGTCTGATGAGTTGGCTCACTGTGGCGATGAAAACTCACATTCACCTTCATTTTCTCTTTTGGCAATGACCCAATGTATCAGCCAGTAAAGACTGTCTGGTATAAGAGACTTTTATTTTGTCAGGGTTAGATCCATGATACTAAGTGGCAGGACTGATATGCCCTGGCAGTCTTTGATCTCTGACTTTATTAATTAGTCAGTGCGGTACTGTGAAATTTACCGTGTGTGCGACAAGTACCGACTGCCATAATTTATAGTTAAGAATCGATTGGCTAATGATATAATATAGAGCACCCGCACCTGTAATAAACACTCCAAAAACATCAACAACTACTTCTACGTTCTTAATAAATCTTGATAGCAATAGCATGAAGTGACGAAGTGTGTAACAAAATTGATGCGTTGGCGTTCACTGAAGGACGTGCTAAAAGGTTATGTACAATATTTCATGGATTGGACAAGAAACCACTATATAGCTTATCAACAGCATTAACAAATAATTAGAAACTAGTATTTTGATGGATCTCCATTTGAGAGCCGTGTAACAAAAACGGTAATAATATTTTATTTGTTTATGATTTGTACCCCTAGTGGTTGTATAATGCAGCGAAAATTTAAATTGTTGTACATATTCGGAGAGTGAATTATACAGCGAAGCCAATGATATCTAAATATTGAGAATAGGTTGAATCTGGAAAAAGATATTCACTTTTACCTTACCCCCTCCGTCTATATTTTAGGGACCTACAGTGAAGGACCCTTGGCATGTAGAATTGTTATGATACCACAATTTGAAACTATATACTACCTGGACGTGTTCTGTAGATAGTAGTCTAACATCCTGTCAAGTCAAACCTTTTCTGTAGGGAGTTTTGAAGATTTTCCTTATTTGGCCTCGTATGAGAAAAAGCTCCTGGACTTTTAATGGGACTATTCGAAATTATTCCAAATAAACATATGTAAGTACTATCTATTTTGCATTCTCATGGAAACGTTCCACCATATTATTTGGTTCGATGGCAATTGTGCTGCCAAGTTCAGCAACCCCCCCATTTTTTGGACATTTATTTTTATTTGATTAACAGGTGTCGCTACCATCTATCTGTACTGCCACATTCTAATATTAATGATTTTATTCACCAAAGTCCTGTTATCCTCGTTTTACTGGGTGCCCTGAATAGCAAAATATACTGAGTGAACAACCCCTTAAGTCCTCGCGGGTCATAGCGGGTTTCTAGCCAATGAACAAGCAGGTTAGTCCCCACGTGACCTGTCTGTCGTTCACAACAACAAGCGCAGCCTCCATTGTTTCTTGTTGTTTTGATCGGTTTTTAGTGTATACGAGTGCGATTTTTAGCTGTTTAAAATGGATACTGAGCGAAGCAGAAAGCGTGTTATAAACCCTGAAACCTGGGCGAAGCAAGTTCGTCAGCGGCGCAGGAACAGTGGGAAGGAATATATGGGGCGAACTGGGAAAGTTAAAGCAGCCGCTCGATTCGACCTAAGCATGGATCGCTGTAAGCACACCGGCAACCGACCTAGAAAAACCATTTTTCCTCTTTGTTGATCTGCGCAGACCTTCGGCTGGACCAAACTGCCCTCGCTGATAGAGGACCAGTGTTGTGGCTTGGTTTACCCTCTTTCCATCACGAGTCTCTTCGTTGATGTCATTATTTTCTGCTGTGTGTCCATTGCCTCTACATCACCGTAGGAGTCACATTGGCCCATTCTTTTGAGCATATTAATGAGCGGCTTTAGCCTCGTCATATGGCGAACTGCAATTCCCAGGGCCAAATGCTTGGGCATGTTGGTTCTAGCATGAGTGACACAGTGTACAACATCCTGAGGCTGCATCAGAACACGTCTTTCGTCTGATGAATTGGTACACACTGACTATGAAAACTCATCTTCACCTTCATTTTCTGATTTGGCAATGACCCAGCGTATTAGCCAGTAAAGACTATCTGGTAACAGAGAGTTTGGTTTTGTCAGAGTTAGATCCATGATACTAGGTGACCGGACTGATATGCCCTGGCAGTCTTTGATCTCTGACTTGATGAGTATGTCAGTGCTGTACTGTGAAATGTAACGTGTGTGCGACAAGCACCGACTGCCATAATTTATAGTTAAGAATCGATTGGCTCTTAATATAATATAGAGCACCCGTACCTGTAATAAACACTCCAAAAACATCAACAACTACTTCTGTGCTTTTAATAACCATTGATAGCAATAGCATGAAATGACGAAGTGTATAACAAAATTTATGCTTTAGCATTCAGTCACTGAAGGACGTGCTAGAAGATTATGTACAATTTGTCATGGATTGGTCAAGAAAGCGTTATAACTTATCAACAGCATTGACAAGTAAATGGAACTTAATATTTTGATGTATTTCCATTTGAGAGCCGTGAAAGAAAAACGGTCATAATGTTGTTTGTGATTTGTACTATTTGTATCTATTTGTTGTATATTGCAAAGAAAATTTAAATAGTTGTACATATTCTAGCAGAGAATTATACTACGAAGCCAATGATATATAAATATTGATAATAGGTTGAGTCTGGACAAATATATTCACTTTTACCTTTCCCCCTCCGTCAACATTTTAGGGACCCACAGTGGCGGACCTTTGTCATGTGTAGTAGCCTGTAGAATTTTTATGATACTACACTTTGAAATCACATACTACATGGAGGTGTTCCATAGAGTCTATTCCAACACTATGTCAAGTCAAACCGTTTCTGTAGGGGATGTTGAACTATTTTCCTTAGTTGACCTCCTATGATAAAAGGCTCCTGGACTAGTCAAAATAACTCAAAATAAACATACGTAAATAACATTATTTTTCCTTCTCATGTCAACGTTCCACCATATTATATGATTCGATGGCAATTGAATCGATACCGCTGTTTATTCCACCCCAGGTATCTTCATTGTGCAGTCGAGTAACACAAGTAAATCTGATATATGGAATGCAAAATATAATTGGTATGAGTGAATGGGACAACACAGTAGACACTCTGCTCGAATTGGATACTGCGAATTTGAACCGATTAGTCAATTAACCCCGTCACCACGCTCTGTATTCATTATACATTCCAACAACGCTGTCTGATACCATGTAATCTGATCCCAAACTATGCAACACAACAGCCACAGGTCAAATTACCAGAGAGCAGTTCCATATGTGTACGACACATTAACTTCAAAGGTCAGATAGGTGTGTTCTTATATAAAGCGGGATTCCGTCCCCTGGGAATCAGTCAGCCTCACTACAATTACTGCAATGATTGACAATTGCCAAGTTAACATTTATTCAGGTGGATGAATAACCCTAGTACAAGAAACTGTTCAAGGTTCGAACACCAACAAGACATTTCTTATCTCTTTCCTGTCGATATATTTATATGCATATCATAGAGTCCAAAAAATCTTCTTCAAACAACGACATTTTCACTCATGCGTGCAAACACGAACGCGCTAACTAAAGCCATGAAAACGTTTCCATCACAGTAGCCATTGACGATAGTGCAGTTTTAAATGTCCCTGAGCTACATTCCAGTGAGTACCGTGAATAGTAAATAGTGTTAGACACACCATACAAGTCGTAATTTATCAGTCGTGAACTCGATAGAAAATAAGTGCCCGTATTGTCGACCTTCACCTTGCTAAATTAAAAAAATTATCACACCATTGTCATATTGGCCGGAGCAATATATCCAATGATAAATAAAAAGCCTCTACTGCACCAAACGCAAACGTCGTGCACACGTCGTGCACACGAGTTCGCAACTGGTATTCACCGTATAATATATATGGTCGCATTGGAACGCATCATACATCCAGTTTGAAATCCATTTTATATGTGTATTGTTTGTATATTGACCTATGATAAGCGCGAGCGCATATATTATCACAAATAAGGAAAGCAAAGTTTGGTTTGGAACTTTATGATTATATGTCACCAGTATAAGGTAACACTACAGATGCTGTAATGGTGTCGATCAATTCGTTGACAAGAAAGAAAGCCGCCATTCTGATGAATATTGCAAGACATTTTATTTTATCATTAACATTCCGTCGTTAATGAGATGGTGTCAACAATATGATTACTTCCATGTAACAACTTGACGTGTCCATACGGTATTAAAGAGACACGTGGCTTTTGGAGAAATCCGTTCGGCAAGGAACACTGATGTCGCGTGTCCAACCAAGCATGACGGCGCGACTTCAGATACGTGCGGTTTGAATGCGCTATGACTCGCCGGGTTGTGTGTTTCCGTAGTGTGATATCGCGTTGATGTAGTGTAGCGAACACATGTGCGGTCATAGGCAGGCGCCACAGACAAGTAACACATCAACTCTAAACAACAGCATATCAACAACTAGGCGAGGTTTTCCACGATGTTCACGGGATGGGACTACGCCATTTTCGTTCTCGTGTTGGTCGTGTCGATGTGCATCGGACTGTACTACGGCTGCACGGGCGGCAAACAGAACACGACGAAGGAGTTTCTCATGGCCGATCGTAATATGGGCGTGCTGCCGGTGTCACTGTCACTGCTCGCTAGCTTCATGTCGGCCATCGCCGTGCTCGGGACTCCGGCCGAGATATACGTGTTCGGGACTCAGTACTGGATGGTGTGGATCGGATACGTCATCATGATCCCCCTCGCTGCATACTTCTTTCTGCCTGTCTTCTACAACCTCAAGTTGACCAGCGTCTTCGAGGTGAGTCGTTGGACATCGCCCGCCCGCCCGCCCGCCCGCCCGCCCGCCCGCCCGCCCGCCCGCCCGCCCGCCCGCCCGCCCGCCCGCCCGCCCGCCCGCCCGCCCGCCCGCCCGCCCGCCCGCCCGCCCGCCCGCCCGCCCGCCCGCCCGCCCGCCCGCCCGCCCGCCCGCCCGCCCGCCCGCCCGCCCGCCCGCCCGCCCGCCCGCCCGCCCGCCCGCCCGCCCGCCCGCCCGCCCGCCCGCCCGCCCGCCCGCCCGCCCGCCCGCCCGCCCGCCCGCCCGCCCGCCCGCCCGCCCGCCCGCCCGCCCGCCCGCCCGCCCGCCCGCCCGCCCGCCCGCCCGCCCGCCCGCCCGCCCGCCCGCCCGCCCGCCCGCCCGCCCGCCCGCCCGCCCGCCCGCCCGCCCGCCCGCCCGCCCGCCCGCCCGCCCGCCCGCCCGCCCGCCCGCCCGCCCGCCCGCCCGCCCGCCCGCCCGCCCGCCCGCCCGCCCGCCCGCCCGCCCGCCCGCCCGCCCGCCCGCCCGCCCGCCCGCCCGCCAGCCATATATATAAACGATACATTAAAATATATCCAATTGGGCCGAAAGGTGTGTCTTTATATAACGCAGGATCCCGTCCCTCTGGGAATCATTCACCTTCGCTACAATTACAGCACCGACTGGCAATAGCCAAGTTCACATTTTTACATCTGAATGGATAAGAGCCCCGGCGTGTTCTGTGTGGTCTATATTGTATATGAGAGAAGCCTGGACAACATATATAAGTGTGTGGAGGATAGATTAGAAGATTAGAATAACGGTTCCGAAAATAAGAAAAAATTGCAATTTCTTGGACATATATTGCCTCGATTATTGATAAACAGTCAGACTAAAAAACACTTTTTGGAGGAAACATCGAAGGACACTAAGCCCGAGGAAAACAAATAATTACACACATTAATAGTGTATACACACGGCTTGAAAGACCAACAAGTCATATCTAGCAGCTGACAACTGCAAAGCACAGAAATGTTGCATTTGAATAAATGAGAGTACACATTTGTTATCATTTGTCGTGCTTCTTTTGATAAATTGGAAAACGATAAACGAGTATTGTTTGAATGTTCCATGTTCTAACTGGAAATTTTAAGTGGAGACAGATTAATCTGAACACAAATCATGAACAGTCAAATTTCAACTTGCCAGGCCGGCATCATGTCCTTCTGGACATCCTGCTTCTGACAACTACAAATTACAATGTTAATATTTTTCACAGTTTTTCTGTGGTTCTCTTCAGTATCTGGAAATGAGATATGACCGGGGGATCCGACTGATTGTAAGCATCATGTACATCATAAACATGGTAAGTGGTACGTAATAACTGCTCTACTCGGGAATCCACACAAAAGCGCACGCACGCTCGCAAGCACACAGGCACACATCCGACAATGAATGTTATAGCACAATGATACATTGAATTAAGTATTCGTTCGTTCGTTCGTTAGTTCGTCAGTCGCTGTGTCAACTTGTTATTGTGTTTTTCTACCCCAATAGATTCTGTACATGGCTCTTGCACTCTATACCCCCGCACTGGCTTTGACCATCGGTAAGTCACATTTTTCACAATATGTATGTATGTATGTATGTATGTATGTATGTATGTATGTATGTATGTATGTATGTATGTATGTATGTATGTATGTATGTATGTATATATATATATATATAATATATATATATATATATATATATATATATATATATATATATATATATATATATATATATATATATATATATACATACATACATATAATATGTACATACCAAACGCAGTATCAATAACTGACAGGTCCAGAAAGTTCATAAACACAGCAGGTTTGTTTTGAATCGGCAACAGTTAAGTCACAGTGTAATTTTTGTCTGTGGGTGTCAAACTCAGACAGACAGACAGACAGACCGGCAGACATACTGTACTTTATTTGGACCCATATTCATATCACACAACAAGTGAGTATGTAAAAACATACACATAATAATTACATATAGTATACAATTATCAAAATAGGGTCCGGGAGACTCCCACTAAGGCTAAAAAGCCGCTATCACAGGAACCAACCAGTATGATTAAAGACAAATCCTGGTGTAAAGAAATAGTAGAATAACTCGGTAAACAGACTGGCAAGGCTTACAACATGACATTATACATGATTACAGATTGAATGGTTATTCATCAAAAGAAGTACACATAAAAGCTTAATCTTATTGGTCTCATGATGGCAGATGTATAAATTCGGAATGTACACTCTAAAAACAGATTGGTTGAGAAAACGACCAATCTAATTGGTTGGTCCAATATTGGTTATATATTGGTTGTTTTAACCAATATATTGGTCAACTAGTGACCAATACGTTGGTTGTCCGGTAACCAATAACATTGGTTACGCCTACAACCAATTTTTGTATGCATTATTGTTGCCTTATGCCGTGCTTATTGTGCAGTACAGCAACTTCAGACGATGTATTAGTACATTAGATTAGTAATATAATTGTTTGGCCCAATATCGGTTGCCTTAACCAATATATTGGTCAACTAGTTACCATTATTTTGGTTGTCCGGTAACCAATCACATTGGTTAGGCCTACAACCAATCTTTGTTTATTATTGTTGCCTGATATCTTCCTTATTGTGCTGTACAGCAACTTAACCCATTAGACCCCACGCGTTCGAAAGCGTCCGACCTTGTTTTCCTCACGGCGCCCGCAAGCGTCCGCTGGGGAAAAAGGCTGTGGAGGTGGCGTCATCGGGTGGATTCTACATATCTTAGCTATGAATTGTGGGTAAAATTAACATAATGGTCGTATTGAAAGTTTCGAAGATAATCGCGTTTTAAGTCGAGCACTGGTGGGCTTTAAAAATGGCCGTTTCTCGTAGAACAGATACATTCATTGCAGATGAAGTTTGCGCGATTTTAGAGATGAATCTTCGGATGAAAGTGCTTCTGAGATGGATGTGGAGGTAAGATTTATATGTGGCTCGATCTTTGACTGAGTGAGCGATAAATTGAAGATGGCGTCGGTTGGGTTTCTTCGTCCAAGAGTAGCCTAGTCACTGTCTTATTCAACTTGTCGACTGTTTCAACACTAACATTGTGTGTTTTGTGCCATTTACTCGGCTTAGATTACGTTGTTAGTTGTGCATGTTGTTATATAATGAATTATAAAGCAAATGAGTAAATAAAACAGAAAAATCTGGCCCGACGAGCATGTAAACAGTCAAGCCCGGCCCCTGGATGGGTGGTGTTGCTTTGCCTTTGGACATTGTTGACAATTTTATTATATTGACGGTGTCAGTGGTCTTTGTAATTAATTATATTTATCTATATTTCAGATATTAGTAAATAAAAAAAAAGTCTTGTAATTATAGGCTGCTTGTAAAAATTATAATTTTACATTGTTGTGATGGATATGACATGTGACAAATGGATAAAAAAAAATATTCTTATTCTGTTTTCATTACTGTAGCTGTTTGTTTGTTTCAGGTGGCAAGTAATAGTAGTGATGACATCCCTGATGAGAACTCCAACTGATTGTCATAAAAATGAGCTTATCAGTTGTGTCGCAAAACGGAGTGAAACGGCCATCTGGACGTGCAATTGAGACATGCTTTGGATGTCTGACATGCAATGTGCATTTGTGCAAAATTGGATTCTTTGTGCAGTATCATGCATAGGAAGAACATTTCCTTGTGTGGAGCCAGCAGTTGGTGATGTTATTGTAATAAAATATGACTATCATGTCAAACTTCACTAAATATTTGTTAAAAAAAATTATTTCCGAAGTTCCACACCTCAGAATGACAACATATAACAGGCTTATATACACCACAGTTACACCATTGCATAGATAATTAAATTTGCTTCAAAATAAACATAACTTGCAATTATAAGATATCAATACTTTTGAAACTACAAGCACCCATAATTTTCAAAATCTGCCTCAGTTGCCCGGGGAAAAGCAGCACACGCGTAATTCAATGTGCGGGGTCTAATGGGTTAAACCGCTGTATTAGTACTTTGTGAATCCCATAATAAAACAACTAAATAATTGTAGCAGTTTCAGTTAAATACTAGGTGACAACATTTGCTGAGTGGTAGTGGTCACGTGAGATGCAGGCAACTTCCTTGTCACAGCATGACTTTGAACTGACGAGGCCACCGCGTAGACACTTGGTAAGTGTCAAATCGTTTCTTAACCAACAGTTTGTTTATATTATATAATTTTGGCATGCTATGGTATATAAAGGAATATGCTATTATTTGATGTAACCTTAATGTAATGTATTAGTATATATTCATACATATGACTAGTTTTATTCTCAGGGGTGTGACCTTGTATGTGCTTTGTGATAGAGACGGGCCAAGCCCGCACGTATCAGTTTTCATATAGAGCTGGAAGCAGTACTAGGAGTCATTGATGAAATATACCAGATCTTGGTTTATCATCATAAGGAGTTAGTAACTGTCTGTTAGCCATTGTACATATTGCTCTGTGTTCACTTTAAAATGCACAGTTGTAAGTAGTTAGCAAAGTTAGTTAGCAAAATTTTAATGGAATGTTTGAAACTGATATATCCTGTGTTTGACTGTGGAATGCAGAAATGACAAATTACCCAGTGACCAGCTCAAGCCAGCGGGGTGGTTCATAGCAACAGCCATACTCCACTAGATGGCAGACAGCAGTCAGTGTTAATGACTTTCAAGGATAGTCTACATGTACCAGCCAGCAAGGTTTAACAAACTCAAATTGCTTCTTGCAGCTGTTTATTAGCTGATACATACTATGTCATACATTCTTAGTAAAGTAAACGCGTGTAGTGAACTACATAAATACAATGGTATTGAGTCACTGTGGACTTGTGCAGCTGTGTTGCTATTTTCTATATAACGGGTAGTTTGAGTATTTAGACCTACTTGATATCTACCAATTAGTACATTGTATTGATTAATATATTTGGTAATATTTTTGTAGTTTCACCAGTTATCATTGATAGACAATTATGTGGAAGACAAGCTGGCCGATTGGGGAATGCAGCACATGATTGAGACATTCAGGGGTAAGTCTAAGTATTAACTTTTTTGTTCAAATCCACTGTTCTATATTCACCAGTCTGGCTATTTGACTCTTCTCACTGGAGTACAAATGGCATGTCTATCTTCGTAGCATATGCCACATCCGTAATCAAAAACATTACTAACTTAGTAATTATAAATAAATGTACACATAATGTACTGGAATGTCGTCATGCTTCAGCGTATTATACTCTGTGTTCCTTGCTTATTCCAGCGTGGGACATACCTTACTGCCTACCTAAGAAAGAGATGAGAGGAGCGGCAGAAGTGAGGTATGACTCGGCAACCTCAAATCCTCGCTCTTTGTGACACTATCTTGGCGGCCGAGGAGTTATTCCTCCTCTGTGAGGATGTGCTCTATAAGGTGGACTTTTTGGTGAAGGCAGTCGACATCTGCTTCAAGGTCTTCTTTATATTCAATGTAGAGTACCCCGCTGAGGCAGCAGACGTGTGGACATTCGTACAGAAGGGGCTTTTCAACACCACCACGCCATATGATGTGGTCACACCAAGAGAGATGGAACTTCTCGGCCACATTAAATGTTAGGACTGGAAATACGAAGCTGACATTGTTTTGTTTTAGTTGTCATCAAGCTGCCCGTCTGCTCTATGTACATTGTACATGGTTAGTTAGTAATTGAAACAGACAAAGAACAGAGTCATGCACTGCATGCCAGTTATTTGCCCTTACAAATGTGTACTCGTAATGTGTACTTTTGTGTGTACTAGAAAACTGAAATCAAGGTCACAGTGTGACGTCTCTTGAATTATTTCATGTAACACAATTAACAATTTACATTGTGCATATGTCACATGACACATGTTTATACTTTCATGACCTTGAGGGTTACTAGTACATTGACTGGACGTGCCAATTTGAGCTACTCTAGCATTTGCCTTTGTTTGCATTGATTTTTTATTGGCTTTAGCTCTATATCGTTCACCTGTAGTTTATAATGTATTGAATGTTATGTTAAATGATTTAATGTCTCAGTACAATGCAGTCATATTACATGTTTTGCACCGACTTGCACTGACAACGTTGTGGAAAAAACTTACATGATGTTCCTGAAATTAAATGCATGCAGTGATAGGAGAATGAACTGTAGGTTGTTGTCTATTGCATTGCCTAAATGGTATATTGTATTAATTCCACATAATTGGTCTTATTCTAGATAACCAATCACTTGGTCATATTCCAACCAATATAATTGACCCTATTCCAACCAATCAATTGGTCATATTCCAACCAATATAAATGGTCCTAGCCTAACCAATTTACATTGGTTGCTACATGACCTAGATAGATTAACCAATAACTTGGTTAAATTGACCAACATATATTGGTTACTATTCTAACCAATATGGATTGGTTAAAAAGTTAACCATAAAAAATTGGTTGTCTTAACCAAGAGATTGGTTGGACACATATCTACCAACCACATTGGTTGAATTTGACCAATATCCTGGTCATTTTAACCAATCTGTTTTTAGAGTGTACACACAACTACGTAAGTGTGCAAATAGTGATGTTTTATGTACATTGCAAACCCGTGTAAGCTGTGAGTGTAGATTTAGTTATTAAATCAGGTGCATTATTGTTTGTATGTGGCAAGGTGTATTTGAGATTTGTTTCGCAAGTTCTTGTTGAATTCTGATATTTTTAATAAGGTAAGACTTTTAAACAACGATTCAGTGTGAGCGATATATTTATAGTCCCAAGTGGTTACGCCATAGTTTAAATGTGGCAGTATCAGTGGATTGTACAATATGATCTTTATATTGAGAGGTAACAACTGTTTTAATCTGTTTAGAACACCTTGGAAACCTGTTTGACATTTTGTCAATGTAACTTTCTAGTTAAATTGTTCATTCAAATTTATTCCAAGAAAATTAAATTCAGCCTCTCTATCAATAGTAGTATTATCTATTATTAGTAATGGGGAAGTCATACTTTTCTTCTGGCTGTTTCAAAAAGCATATACTTAGTTTTGTTTAAGTTAAGAGACAATTTAGTTAATTCTAGCCATTCACAATTTTTAAAAATTCTGTATTTATAACAAATTCTACGTTTCCATTTTGTTCGTACTTGGAAAATGAGTCAAGAGTATTTGAGAGGGTAGCATCATCGACATACATTATGAAATGAAACTTTTGACTGGCCTTGGCAAAGTAATTAATGTATATAATAAACAATAATGGGCCTAGAATCAAACCATGGGGTATACCTGTTGAAATATTAAGCATTTCTGAGTTGACATCCTATATTTTAACATATTGTTTTCTATTTGTTAGATAATTTATAATTAAACTTAAAGCTACTCCTTTTACGCCACAATATTCTAATTTATCTAGTAATATCTTACGATTCAGGGTATCAAATGCTTTGGAAAGGTCCAAATAAATATTTATAGGAATTTCGTTTTTATCCACATGTGCCATTATTCTATCGGTTAATTCAAAGCCGCCAACTCAGTGTTATGTTCCGTTCGAAATCCATATTGGTTTTTAAACAAGAGATTTTGCGTATTAAAAAAAGAATCTAGCCGGGTGTAAATTATTTGTTTAACTACTTTTGACATAACTGATAAAAGTGATATTGGTCTGTACTTACCGACTTGGGTATTGTCACCTTTTTAAATTGGAATTACTTTAGCGATTTTAAGTTTATCAGGGAAGATACCTGTAGCTAATATTTGGCTTGTAATTAGTGTTAATGATTTTTTTGAGAAAGCTTCAATCTCGCTGAATTTTGCGTTAATAGATTCTATATTTGAACTTAGTATGCTAAACTGTTCGTTATTTCTTTCTGCTAGTAATGTAAACTTGTCAAGATCATAATAGGAGGAATGACGTCATCAATTGTCTCATTTAGCTGTAATATATCAAATATCTACGCCTCCTTGAAACCTGGGACATGATTCATTAGCTAACAGTCTTTAAATGAATAATTGTGGTTGAAAAATATGCAGTAATAGTCGACTGTCTACTATAAACGAAAAGCCTTATTTTACCATTGTGATCCGATGTTAGCATTCTCCGTTTTGTTTAGCATGTCACCATATCTGTCATCATACATGTATGTAGCATGTCACCATATCTGTCATCATACATGTATGTAGCATGTCACCATATCTGTCTTCATACATGTCTGTGCAACAGTAGGAGTAAACGAAAAAGATATATATATATATATATAGAAAAAACAAACGTATCCAGGCCGGTCTTTCCATTGGCATGACATCATGAAAACACTGCAAATAATTATTTTGCATTACATGTTATGTTAACCCAAAGATACGTGTGCAAAAAAATATGCAGTACCAGTGGGAAAAAAGAAAAAAAAGAAAAAACCTGAAAATGAGTTTTCATAATTCCCATCTCACGAACAATAAAATGCTTTATTAAATACAGAAGATACTTGCGGAATAGGTATTAGGTAACCATTAGTTCATTAATAATGATAACAATATTATTTAACAATGGACTGCGCAAATACGCTACATCAATTTCGACGTAACAACTCACAAATGGTGCATCTAAGAGTAATTTTACACATTGTCCAAGTCTTTGGTCGCGTGGATTTCCTTGATAGCTCCACTGATTGTTTTTATCAGAACTCTTCCAGAGTAAGTTCAGCAGGCAGCGATTGTTTTCCCGCTTCAACAGCCTTGTTTTATAAGCCAACGACGCTCGTTTTGCGGTCAAGTCTTCATTTATGAAGATAGCCTTGTCTTTGTCAATGCTGTTGTGCCGCTTCAGTTGAGCGCGCCCTCTGAAAACTTCGTCCAAGATCGCCTCGCTCCGGAATCGCACAATTATTGCGCGCTTCCTTGGACGACTGTTCTCTTTCTTCTTGGGTCCCAGGCGGTGGCTGCGATCCAGATGCGCAACAGTCAGCTGCATCCCCATTTTCTCATTTACTATCTGTAACACGAGTTCATTTGTGGTTTCATTCTCTGTCTCGGGAATGCCCTGGAAGCAGAGGTTGGGACGACGAGAGTACTGCTCTCGCTTGTCCGTCTCCGCCTCCGAAACGTCCAATCTCTCTTCTAGGGCTTTAATTTACTTGTCTTTTATTATCAGCAGTTGTCTCATATTAGACATCTAGTGCCCCATGACTGCTGCCAACGTCTTGATTAGTAGCGGCGCCATTTGCTCCATCACGTCAAGAACAAGATTTTCTGGCTCAACGACACTGGTAGACTTGCCGCGAGTCCGATCGCCCTTCGCCGGCTTTGTATTGCCCCGCGACAACTTTAATTGTTCTATTTCAGCTGTCAAGCGTGTCTGTATTATATCGCTTATGGAGTGGTCCGACATGGTGGAAGAGGTGCGACAAACGACAGGTGCAAATGAAGGAGTGTGTGATGTCTCGCGCTCAGTGAAGCGTGACTGGAAGCTCGGCGTGGCGGGAGCAACAATGCAGTATTTTATGGATCCTTTGACAGTTTCCTCCTTTTATCACCGCCAATGCTTATCGCACAAAAATAAAAATTAGCCGAAATCACAAATTACATCATCACATTCACAATGACCTTCAATTCAGACTCTCATAACTCCCGCCTCCGACACACCAACTGGAGAAGGTCGGCACCGCTCGATCACCTGTCACTCGACCATGCCACAGATAATTCCTTTTTTACATTTCGGTATATTATCTTACGGCAGCGCAGCCATCTCTCACAGCAGAGTACACTCATATCGGCTCCGGGCTATATACCATCTTCGGTATACATGACAGAGCTTGATAAACACCGGCTTTGCAAAATGTAGGACTGCTACTGTCTGTATTGCTATCAGCTTCATATCTTCACGTATTTATTACACACTAGCTGAGTTGCCCGGCATCGCACTGAAGAAAAGGCAGCCACTGCATGAGTAGGACAACGCCAATGGCAATGACAACTTCATGCCTCAAAAATGATGTACGACTGCCCGTTTTCACGAAGCATTCGTACCATACAATGGAACTGATGTGGACTTTTTATGTTGCTCACGTAACTCGGAACAATCGTAGAAAACACGCTTGGCGTTACCACAAATTGTACCTAATTACGAACTCTTATTATTCTGAGTTA
>OY759261.1:55315504-55343004 GCA_963662155.1 Lamellibrachia columna | reverse complement strand
ATGTAATAACAGAAACATGTACGAGTGACACCTGCTTTGCGACCCACGCGTTCTTTGCTGTAACAACGTGTCCTGTATGATGTAACAACTTGCCCCGCTTACGTTGAGAAAATTCACATAGCTACCTAACTCTAATATGGAACATGAATGGCTTGGAACATTTTATCAACATGAATTGTACATTTAATGCACACGTTGAAAAAATATTGCATCTAACCTACTTTTCGGAAAAAAAAAAGACTTGAACTGAAAATTGTAATAACTAGCGCCGGTCTCCCTACAGTGGCAACACTGAATTATGCACACGTACCTTCAAAATTTTTGCATACAAAGCGATGCCGGTATTTCTATGAAGTTCAGTATAGTAAGGTGTACCCTCCAAAAAGGTCGAAAATAAGAATTTCGAGATAACCAGATGGAGCCATATATCGTCACGTCCTTCTGATTACAGTGTGGTAGCATCAGAAGCAAAATTCGCGGTAAGCTACTCACATTAACATATGAGCTTCATAATTATACAAATCGTCCTTATGAAGTGGGACTGTGTACAGTAACCACGGGTAACTGAGACAAAATATGTAAATGCTTACAATAGGCTGATGCGATTATAGTAGTGGTATACATGTATCGGTTGTGGGCAATATGTGAAAGAGAAAACGTACAGAAATTATAATATTGCAATCGCCTGGGGGGGGGGGTATTTCCCCTTATGTGGGTTTGTTACCCACACCACAGGAACCTCTGCTAAAATGGCTACACCCTTTTCATAACCTACGCACATCAACAATGTCAACACACATGATACACTTAAGATAATGAATTAGATCATTCATAGCACATATACTATATTTACAGAAACGATTCTTTCCCGCTTACGATTTCCATTTAAGGGGGTTCTTTGTCCCACCCTACCCTATATTTTGTTGCAGCCGTCGGCTTCGGTGCTTTGATGATTCTACTAACATACGTGGCTTCACATCTCGGCGGGGTTCTCCAGGTACAGTATTTCCTGTGTGCACGACACTCGGTGATACATGGAAATAAAGCTTGTTTTCGAAATGCAATGTATTTATTTCGTGTCACATTGTCATAGGCTGAATACAATTGTGTAACACTCGTAGGGGCATAACGTGCACAGACAACTGCTACTTGTATTGTTTTGCAATTTTTATTTCTTCAAACTGTTCCTGTGATAGTGTATGTAATACATGTGTCAGTGCGAGGAATGGAACACCATACTAGAAATGTTATAGTCTGTTTGAAATACAGGTCCAACAATATGACGTTGGTTGCAGTGAAGATACTCATTAACCTTTGTAGACATTTAAGATCGTCACCGGGTGAAAACCAGCATTACGTACATATTCTTTGAAAACTCGAAAGATATACGCGTATAAATACACAGTAGAAAATATACAGACAATCACATTGCAATGTATTGATGCTGCTGCTGCTTTGCTTTTATGATTTTAATTAATAATAATATTATTATTATCATTATCATCACCATCATCATCGTTGTCATCTTCGTCTTCATTATCATAAACACAAGTATTGTTATTACTGTTATACCGCTCCTGGTTTCGTCTCCCGTTCTCGCCTGTTTTTACTGTATCTTACTGCTATGTCGTTCCAACAGGCAGTGTTTGGAGTGTTCGGGATAATTGGTGGACCCATTCTAGGCCTCTTTGTGTTGGCAATGACCAATCCATGGTCCAATACGAAGGTAAAAGCGCAGAGACCCGCTACCATTGCCAGTTACATCGTTGCTACAACATTGCTTTCCATTTAATTAAGATCATCATAATGTCAAACATGTCTTCTCAGTTCTTTAGCCCGTCGAAACCATTAACGTAGTTGCTACAATATTGCTTTCCATTTAGCTAAGATCATCATAAAGTCAAACATTTCTTCTCAGTTCATTTAGCCCGTCGAAAATTAGGTTCACCGATGTTAAAATCAGTAGCGTTTGAAAAGTGTAAATTATATGTGCTGTCGGTTTAATAATATAAACCGTTTAATTATTTGTCTAGATTACCGAAATAAGTGATTTTTATCGTTAGATCGGATAACTTGCAAAAGCTAATGTAGCCTCCAGCTGAACAAAATACTACATAATATATTTTGTACAAACGAGCTAGCATTGGACTCAGAGTTTATATCAGATAGGTTTGTTTTAGCGAAATGGGTCTAATACGAGACGAACCAAAAATCGAATTGAGATTGCAGCTTTTAAAAAATAACTTCTGATTGGTTAATTTGAAGCGTAACAAAAATAATGTTCACTAATTTATAACTTGAATGGTCACATAAATAAATTCACATTGGTTCATAAGTTGAGGGTAACACAAACGTATCGTAATTGTAAACGTAACGCAACGAGTTGTATAATTAGGTGAATGACTAAAGCAGCGTTCGTAATACATTTTGTTTTCTCGCCGCACCAGGGAGCTTACGTCGGCTTTCTCACCGGTCTCGTAGCGACCTCGTGGCTGGGAATAGGAGCGTTCATCTATAAGCCCTACGTCTACAAGCTGCCAGTCTCACTGAGCGAGTGTCCCGTCGATAACATCACCTACGTGACGTCAATGTCTCTCAACGGCTCGACGACTACAGATGCGACATCGAAGTACGAGGACAAGTGCGTGCGTGCGTGCGTGCGTGCGTGCGTGCGTGCGTGCGTGCGTGCGTGCGTGCGTGCGTGCGTGCGTGCGGGCGGGCGGGCGGGCGGGCGGGCGGGCGGGCGGGCGGGCGGGCGGGCGGGCGGGCGGGCGGGCGGGCGGGCGGGCGGGCGGGCGGGCGGGCGGGCGGGCGGGCGGGCGGGCGGGCGGGCGGGCGGGCGGGCGGGCGGGCGGGCGGGCGGGCGGGCGGGCGGGCGGGCGGGCGGGCGGGCGGGCGGGCGGGCGGGCGGGCGGGCGGGCGGGCGGGCGGGCGGGCGGGCGGGCGGGCGGGCGGGCGGGCGGGCGGGCGGGCGGGCGGGCGGGCGGGCGGGCGTGTTTGCCTGCGTAGTGTGTCTATACATGACATCAGTATTATTTTCATGCAAAGCCAATACAGTGCTCATGCTTCTATTGCTTGTTTGACCACAGTATGTGGACATCTTCAAACTAGCCACCGGATAAAGTAGCGGTCGACAAACTGTCACAAAAACGCGTGATGTTTGCCTCCCGTCATGATTAACCACGTGCTATTTTGTTACATAAAAATGTGTATAATGAATATACTAATTGTAATGTATTCGCAATTACCAACAGGCGAATGTTTGGTGGTTTACAGGGCGGGGTATTTGGAATTCTACGAAATTTCCTACTTGTGGTACACCCTCTTCGCAGTCGTCGTTGTCAATGTCGTTGGCACAATCGTTAGTTTTCTCACAGGTATTTACCAAGGCGTCGTATTTGCTTCTCAGACTTTACGCGATGCAACTTGAGGCAGTCATACGCGAATGCTGATATGACGCTGGCCTGCTCTTGGATTAACATCAATAATGGTGTCACAAAGTCACATAGTTGTTCAATTGTAAATACATGTAGTATATGTCTCTATCATTAATGTCGTAAATACTTCGAAGTTGTGACAACTTGTTAGTACATATAGTATTGCTATCCACTCGATACACCTGGCTTCGTGACGTTGAGGTTGAAATTAAGATTACACACATCGTCTGAAATGGGCTTATGAAAGTAACCAAAAACTAGACCCCATTGAAAACTTCTGTCAATGATATTGTCTTTATACGTGCTGATTTCAATGACAAATCGTACTGTTAGGCGCTGCTGATCCAAAGGAAGTCGACCCCAGACTGTTGACCCCAGTTGTCGAGTCATTCTGCTGTTGTTTGCCGGCGAAATTCCGACGAGCCATACAGTGCAACATAGACCGAACCCTGGTGAGTACTTAACACGTGTCACTCGCGTCACCAATTTTTGCTACCTTTCGACTGTCATGGACGTCAGAGGACGCCACCGATCGTATAAATTCAAGCCGACACACACGCACGCTCGCTCGCACGCACGCGCGCCTAGTTTTGTTACAAAATAAACAATGTTCGTCAAAAACAATTCGAACCCTCGTCAAAAATTATACTGCTCTAAAAAAGTCGAACGACTTACAAACTAGGACACACAGTCATGTTGGCATAATGTTGGTTTTGAGAATAGCATCTTGTGACACCAACCATAACGGAAGAAGAAGGATAGCAGAACTAGAGGACATGAGGTAAAATTAGTAAAGGATCAATGTAGATTGGACATCAGCAAGCACTCGTTCTCACAGAGGACAATAAATGAATGGAACAAATTGTCTACAGATTGTGTAACTGCTAGCAGCGTGAATATGTTTAAAAACAAGGTTGACACATATCTCAGGAGGGCGGGTTATAAGTAGATGAACATTGTTGGACTCTCGATAAGCCGATGGCTTCCTTGTCCACTTGCCATCAGGGCCTTTGGCTTGGATGGCAAATCTTGTTAAATAACTCATTAAAATAATGTCGTCTTATGTTTTTATTATTATATACATGCATCAATACAGATGGTATACAATGATGACATTGTTTTTATCACCAGAAGCTCGGTGAAAATGTGTAATATTTGAAGTAAGCATTTCCTTTCCTGCTTCAGGATGACGGCGAAGTTGACCTAATTTCTGAGTCACCGAAGACAGAGAAAACGTGCCACACAAACGAGGCGTTCTCTGCCGGCACTCGGTTATAGGACGGAGGGAAGACAAAGGGGTCTGCTTCTGGTCGGGGATACTCGCAGCAGTTTCGCCAACAAGCTCTTTATAATTCACTAGAAAAAACCATGCCAAATATTTTTTACGTTTTATTAGTATTCCTTACATCGTCTGCTTGATGGTAATGATTCTATGAATAAATAGGCCTAACCAACAAATAAAAAAGTAAACGTTACCGAAGTTTTGCTTGGTTCTTGGGAAATTTTTAGCGCGAGCAATATTACGTTTTGTTGTCGTCAGCATAGAAAATAAGTTGCAAGGCAATAGTTGTAAATTTAATTAAGGCCTAAGTAGAATATAATAAAGTGTGTATTACAACACAAAAACAGTCTTTGTGAAGACTACCTAGTATCAATTGTAAACATAACTGATTATAAACAAATATAAATTGAATTTCTAACATGGCGCCGTGCAAACGCCAAGTAAAGGCGAAACGTAATTGCAAAGTCCAGGTGTGCAAATTCGTGGGCAGAGGTGCAGGCAGATTATTTTCATTTCGTGTATAGGGGGTGTAAGACAGTGAAATGTCTGCAGGAGCAGGAACTGAGTTAAGACGTATGATTTTGATGATAACAGGGCAGGGTGAAAAAGAAGAGATCAGAGGCGGTGAGAACGAGGAGAGCAGAGGTAGTGAAAACGAAGAGGACATATGTGGTGAGAACAAGGAGAGCAGTGGCAATGTGAGGGATAAAGCTGGTAAGAAGAAGAAAGATGGAAAAAGGAAGAATGTGCAACAAAATGAATATCAACGAGTGAGTGAAGAGGGATTGTCAGGTGGCAGGATGGTCGAGGATAACAAGAGCAGAGAAAAGGAGAAGACTGTGGATCAGAAGAAGAAAGATGACAGGAGACAGGGTATGCAACAAAATAAAGGTAAGCGGGTGAGAGGAGAGGAATGCCAGGTGGAAAGACATTAAAGGTTAATGAGAGAAGAGAAAGGAGGCGTAGTGGTCGACAGGAAAGGAGCTTTGCTGATGTAGCATCAAAGGGGAAGGCGAGGAAAGCCCGGGTATTTATGGGGGATTCCATTATTGGGAAATAGGATAAAATGGTAAACAGAGGAGATGACATAACAGTATGCCTATCAGGAGCAAAAATAGAGGATATAGCAGAGAAGGCAGAACAAGTCATGGGTGGTGGCACGGGAAGTACTCTTCTCGTGCATGTGGAAACGAACAATGCCGAAAAGTGGGGAACGTCGGCCAACGTTGGTAAATACAGGAGGTTGATCAAGACACTTTAAGAGGCACAAGTTGGACAGATTGTATTGTCGGGGATATTACCAATAATGGGAGGCAGGGGAGAGGAATATAGGAACTGTAGGAGGATGGCGATCAACACACAAGTACAGAAGGTATGTATGGAGGAGGGAGTAGGCTTCGTAGACATGTGGTTAAACTTTAAGGAAGATATGACTTTTTCATAAGAGATGGACTCCATCCGACTGGGAAGGGTGCTGCACTTCTTGGGTGTGAGTTTTTTAGAGTTGTCGACGAGGGCACAGGTACTATAAATTACTTAAACTAGATGCGCAGGGGGAACTGACAGAGAAAACTCAAAGGAGTACTACTACAAATACACATCCAAAGAAATGTTCACCAATAATTTCAGACAATTAACTTAAATGTGTATGCTTAAATGCCAGGAGCATAGTAAATAAAAAAGTGAGTTAGACATTATGGTAGCAGATATTGATCCTCATGTAATAGGCATCACAGAATCATGGGCAAATAAAGATATAGTAGATGCTGAATTACTGACAGGCTATGTAATATTTAAGAAGGATAGACGAGAAAGAAGGAGAGGTGGAGTCATTTTATATATTAAAGAATCTAATAAAGAATGAAATAACACTGAAAAGTGAAGCAGATTGTGAGGAAGCAATTTGGTGTAACATAATTACCAGGAATTCATCATTAACAATAGAAGTAGTTTATCGTAGTCCTAACAAAGGACAAGAGGAAGATGTCAAATTACAAAAGGCGGTAAGGGATTTGAGCAAGGGGGAATGTGTTATAATGGGCATTTTTAACCATGGCCATATACAATGGGAATCATTAACGAGTTCTGGAGGAGACGACCATCAGTTTCTACTGCTATCACAGGATTGTTTCCTTACTTAACATGTCTTGGAACCAACATAGGTGGGAATGTGTTAGATTTAATTTTGTCTTCTCAAAATTAATTAGTTGACAATGTTAAAGTACACGAACTTTGGGTTCAATCCATTTTAATATAAAAGTAAAAACAGGGAATACATATAAAAAACAATGGAGGAGGAACTTCAACAAAGGTAAATATAAAGAGATGAGAACATATCTAGCAAATATAGATTGGAATATCTTGCTGAAGAACAAGACAGCAACAGCTTGGGTGTATGGGGTCATGACTCAGACTGAAGCAGTGAGTGTCTGCCCAATCTTGTACCAGTTCGCTGTCACCGTTCCTTTTCTAATGTTTGTGCACAGTATATGTTGAAGTCTCCGATGATCTCCCGTGGTTGAATGCAAAGAACATGGTTCGCCTAGTGGTTACTAGATAGGTGTGACAGAGATTGCATTTAGGCCTACTGTCAGAATGTTAATGCTGGTGAAGTTGGGTAAGTACGTGGCTTTGATGATTGTGTCAGTCTTATCGAATATTATATATATATATATATATATATATATATATATATATATATATATATATATATATATATATATATATATATATATATATATATATATATATATACATGGAATTGCCGTATTATTTGTGAGGCCTCTTGACGGTCATGTCCATTCTGGGTATTCGAGGCCAGATGTCATCAGGTCCCAGGCGAGTCTCCTATAAGGACACGATATCACACTGGTGCTTGTTGTTCAAGTCATCGATTAGGTGTTTTTTCGCTGTTGATAATCCTTCCACGTTAAAGGACATGACGGTCAGAGCCGGCCCTGAAAAGGGCCCGCGTCTGTAACTCCGGCCGTTGACGTGATTTCCAGGCACTGAAGACGTTCGTGATGGGTGGTGCTAGAATTGCGACTTTTGCTTTAAAAACCTGGCAGGACCCATGGGCGGATCTACCCTATAAAAAGTGGGAACCCAGGTCCCCAAAAATACGACAATAGATGGCAGAATTTCTTTTTATCCAAATTTCTCTAGGACGTATACACGTAGTCTCGCACGCATGCACGCACACACGCACGCATGCACGCACGCACGCAGTTTCCATTAAGATTAGGGTGGCTCTTGCGAGGGAGAAATTGTGAGAAAACCTCATTTACTATATGGCGATGAGGGCTTTGGCGGGGACGTAGCCTTTTGTTATAGGGGACCACCGAATATTTAAACTTTAGTAGATTGTGCATGCGATATATTTACAAAATACCATCAATGTGTGTTTTTTAAATATATAAAATATTTCACAAATGCCTTATTTTTAATTCATACAACCATCCATTGTCAGTATAATTCAATCAATTCTAGTTTGAACTTGCGTGATCATATCGAACAAATCCAACCACCAGGGAACAGGTGTGTTAATGCCTGGCATAACAGCGATGAATTCGTCGCTTTCTGCAGAGTTCCGTAAACTTGGTGCGACTGCTCTCAGACACCCCCTTGCTACTACTGGAATAAATTCAAGAAGTTCGCCACGAGCTGCTGTACCTAATTAGATCAGGCTATAGACTATCACTTTATATACCTTTGTGACGAATACATTAACTACACGACTGTATATACCGTTGTTGTGGTTATTCGTCTTCCTGACCATATTCACAGACCATAGTATGTTTGGTCGTGCGAATGTCCAAGCCAAGCAGCTCTAACTTTCCGGCGTTGGCTTCATAAATCAGGTCACCGCTTAATTGTTCTTTGTTTTATATGACAAAGGCCTCGTTATCGCTAATGGAATAACACAAATCTACGGGACGTATGTGGCATTATTGCTTCTCCAGAACGACATCGCCGTGATTTTCGTGGCTTCTCGGACAAGATTTTGCTTTTCACGGAGAGTAACATATGGACTGCAGCTTAGGACGACTGTTTCTCACAAGTGTTCGTATGCCTAACACACTGTGGGAGCAAATCAGAGCGAATGGGGGACACACGGCAGTACTGGGGACAATGTGCTACTTTGCGCGTTAGAAATGTCATCAACTAAAGAACAAGTCCGGGAGGGCGCCAATTCAATGTATCTCGACAAATAATTTTTACTTGATAAAACTAATCCGGCTAAAATAAAGAGTGGTGTCCGGGTACCTGATGGACACGCCCTGGACCCCCCCCGTTGGACCCGCGACGTACACGCTTGAACCGAGGGTCCCACGCTATGGCTAAATGGGTACAATTACATTAGGCAGGTGTAGGGTATTCATATAGGCCAAGTGCTGAATTGCTAAAAGCTTAAACACTATGAGCAATGTATAAATCAAATATCTTGGAGTGTCTATCATGTCAGATTGATTTACCTTCGGGAACACAACAAAGTGTTTCTAGTGGCAATATACAGCCGCCCCTCCCCGCACCGTCAAAACTCACGACAAATGGTCTCATGGACTAAAAGTATAAATTGGTCAGTAACATTGTCGTTGTTTCATCCATCGCAGATCCAATGCTATGTTGTTATTCTTCCTTGTCGTGGCGCTGGTCGTAGCCTGGTGCTACGATACAACGCCACGGGAGCCGTCACTTGAGGAGGTCCAGCCCACCCCCCAAAAAAAAAACAGCAACCACGACCACGTCCTCTCCGTCCGCTGTTACGCTAGTCGTGTGAACGACAAGGCTTGCAAAATAAAAGACATTCCGAAACGGCGATCGGCGGTGATCAGATTTTTTCAGTACATTGTATCAGGGTCTACCCTAATGGAATGCTTTTCACACGTTTACAACTGGAGAGGAGCAGCTATCTGGTGGTTGGTTTAGGTCGCTGGAAATCTAGCCAGCCGGCTGTGGCCACACATCCTTTGCTAGATATGTCGACGTAACGAATTGGAAGGAAAGAGACTCTCCAATTGGAGATTTCTGAAAAAAAGATGACGGGTCGAGGCCCGTTAGCCACCGGTCCTGTTGAGTTGACGAGGCATCGTGCGCGCTACTTCGATGTTGCGATGCGATCAAAGGTGGCTTGATAGAATAAGCACTATCCGCTGGAGCGACGGCGCGACACCATGGGCAATACTCATAGAAACGATGGCTTGACACAATTGGTACTGCGTTGACAGTATGATCGATGACAACTCAAGATTTAGTCCTACAAATGGCGCACTTAATAAGTACTAAATAAGGGTGTAAAAACCATAGAGTTACATCATTAATCATCCCAGTATAAACAAGAGCGATAAGCCAGCTCACTGCAGTGAAGCGGGCGTGGACCACAGGTCGGCATTTCATTGCACGGCAGAAACAGTTGCATCCACTGCATGACACATAGGGTAGTACTGTTTATAGTGTGAACATAGCATGTTACAAATAGTTGTCTAAGTAAGTAAGTAAATAAGTAAGTAAGTGAGTAAGTAAGTTAATTTATTTCCTCCTCACCATCATCATGTACAAAATAAGGCAAACAAAAGCAATGAAGATGAGGTGGCTACCAGAGATGTATAAACTTATCGGGTTAGTAGCCAGTGACGAAGACACCAGGAACCAATTAACTTGAAGATTTGTCATTGTAATTTTTCATAATGGGGCATGGCCACCATACTGATTAATAATTTGGGTGAGGGTGGTCCCAGCAGTTGTGTTATAAGTGTGGGCAGTTGTTCATACTGGAGGGAGCATCGTGCATTTGTGTTAAACTTATTTTCAGGTAATTTAATGTCGCAAATGTTTGTGCTGTGTTAATGTATATGTGAATGAATGTAACAGTTTCGAAAATGTTCTGAAATATCAATATATTACAGATACGTTTGTTTTTCTTGGGGGTAGCGTACATTAAGTGTTTCCCAGTAGTCACATTGATTGGGTGCAACATAAAATGTTATAGGTGTAGGATTCAGTTTTACAAATAACGTGTTCCTGTGTGTATGCATATTTGTAACTCTTTTTTAAAACTCTACTAGATGTCAGCTCATTAATAAGATTTTTTTTTCTTTATTAAGTCATCTGCAGTCATTAGCTAATACCTGTATAGAGCACTTCGGAAAGTTCAGTTTCGATCATGTTTAGTGGTGCTACTGTTATAGTTAATATGTTATGGTATTTGATATACAAGGTGCATGGATAGATTGTGCATGTAATAAGGTATTAGGTATATATAGCTATATAGTAATAATCTCTTATTAGTACTGTATATCTATAGATATATGATGAAGACTGGGTGCTGTACAGTATAATCACTGGGCCTCCAGTGGGTTCTTGCCGTGCAGCAGCATGAATGTCACAGGTCCATGTCGGCATCATTTTATCATGTGTCAACTGATAAGGGCTTAGCGGTCTTGTTTTACTAACGGGTGTTCTATTTATGTCTATGGTAAAAACTAATCACTAGATGCTATCTCTCCCAGTATTCGCTAGGTGGCGCAGTGATCGCCACAAGCCCCCCCCCGTTCTCTCACAGTGTTCGCTAGGTGGCGCAGTTAGGACACCGGTCCGATTTCAAGACTGAAATCGGACCGGTGTCCGACCATGGTGGCCGAAGCGCGTCGTCCGGCGGAAGGTTGCCGGTGCGGACACACGCGATGTAGTCGAAGCGGTCGTCGATGAAGATCTTGACGGAGGGTGCAACGTCGTAGCCGGGATGTTCGTGAACTCGAAATTAGCGTAAACTAATTAGATTTAACAAGATTTAACAAGATTTGCCATCCAAGCCAAAGGCCCAGATGGCAAGTGGACAAGGAAGCCATTGGCTTATCGAGAGTCCAACAATGTTCATCTACTTATAACCCGCCCTCCTGAGATATGTGTCAACCTTGTTTTTAAACATATTCAAGCTGCTAGCAGTTACACAATCTGTAGACAATTTGTTCCATTCATTTATTGTCCTCTGTAAGAACGAGTGCTTCCTGATATCCACTCTACATTGATCCTTTACTAATTTTACCTCATGTCCTCTAGTTCTGCTATCCTTCTTGAGTGAGAAAAACATATTTCTATCAATATTTTCATACCCATTCAATATCTTAAAAACTTCAATCTGATCTCCTCTTAACCTCCTTGTCGCTAGAGTTGTTAAACCACATTCTTTCAGGCGTTCTTCATAACTAATGCTAGTTTGAGCCGGTCGATAGACACAGTGTCCGTGTCCGAACGTGGAGGCCGTGGATGTCGATAGCTATATGATAATTGCGAAATAAAAAGAATGGCCTGAGCGACGTCGGCTAGGATGAAAGGCCAGCGCAGTTTACCGAAACCGATGTTGATAGGCCTCACTTTCGTGCCGTAAGTGGAGATGTTGCTGCCAATTGCCGCTAGTCGAGAGATTCACTACGCCGACTTACACAGCGGTCACGTGAATAGGGAGGGGGGGGGGACACTGACTTGCGCTACATCTGCCGGAATCCCCCAGGGGAGTATTCTTGGTCCTGTACTTTTTCTGATGTTTATCGATGACTTGGCTTCACAATTAGAGAAAGATATCCAATTATTTGCTAATGATTCTACACTCCATATTGCCATTAGGAACACGTTCGATAGAATCATATGCTCAGAAAGCCTCCAATGTGACTTGAATAAAATCGAAGCGTTGGCAGACAGTTGGTGTGTTACATTCAATGCCAGCAAAACAGAGGAGATGATCATCAGCAGGAAAAGAAGCCAGAATCATCCCCCACTCCACTTTATGAACAAGGAATTACAGCCTACAAATGGTATAACTCGTCTGGGTGTCACCATCACCAAGACATTGTCCTGGTCATAGCGCATCACATGTATTGCCAAAAAGACAGCAAAGCGTCTCTATATCCTGGGTTGTTCTAGAAACCTCTTCCCTCGCCAAGCTCGCACCACCATCTACAAGGCTTACAACCGACCTCTTATGGAATATGCTTCCCCAATCTGGAATGAAGCAGGAACTACGTCTTTGAAGTTGCTAGATAGGCTGCAGAAGAAAGCGCTTCGCCTGCTTAAGATCGATGTACCTCTAAAATTTGGCAAAGTTCCACTGAGTCACAGGAGAAACGTTGCGTCTTCTACCGTCATATCTTCCTCCAACCATCCATTAAACTGGCTGATATTCTACCCTCAGAGGCACCTAACACGATAGCTACACGATTTTCAGTGAGCGGACATCCATATTGTGTACAAATTCGTAGGTCAAAAACAGAGCTACATCTCAACTTATATATACCTAAGACGAGTCGACTGTGGAACTCCCTTCCAGCCTCCTCTTTCCCTGCCTCTCCAAACATAACTGCATTCAAAACAGGTGTGAATGCTTTTTTTTGGATCAGATGTTTTAAATCTTTTCGGTCTTAATCAGATCAAATGTCATTGTTTTCATCTTCTAGTGGTCACGGTGTTGAGAGTAAGTTAATGCCTGGCCGCTAGATGATGACCTGCGAATTAACAGCCTACGGGGCCCGAGCCCATAAAGTGTGGGTGAACGGCACGCCTAATCAAGTGATGTGTCTTGTAGGGCGTAGCGTTATTTCATGGTTACCATGACCACCAAATAGATAATTCATTTGTTTTACTTATATTTTTTCTTTCTTTTCTTTTGTTGCGTATATTTTCATTGATCCATCCTTGTTTTGTCTCGCTTTTATATATCACAATGTTGCTAAGCTTATGCTTTGGGCCACTTTTCATCTTTTTGATGGTATATGGACAGCGTTTCGATCCCAAACGTAAAGCAGGCGGCTCTTCTGACCAGCAGCACTTGCCTCTATTAGAGGTTTGTCGGTCCGTTTAACGAGAATGAGCAGGGGGCCACAGTTGTTGGCACTGGCACCAAACTGTGCTGAGCACATGCTTCTCATAATATGGCTCTTTACATTCTCCAGTAAGCTTGCCATTACTCTAACCATTGAAATAAGTTCCCGTATCAACCTACTTCATTCAGTTTACCAGGCTCTAACTCAATTGACTAGCAAATAGAAACAGATAAATTTACCCTTCTAATAGCAGTAGTCCATGTTGTCTATACCATGACAAACATTTCAGCGTCACTGCAATTCGTTATCTCGTTGCACAATTCTGGCTAGTTATCTTCTCTCTTATAATTCTCTTCTGACTATTCTATTCTACATTTTCTCTCCGCCTCTCTAACTCGTGTCTTCCTCTCATATACATATATATATATATATATATATATATATATATATATATATATATATATATATATATATATATATATATATATATATATATAGATACACACACACACACATATATATATATATATATATATATATATATATATATATATATATATATATATATATATATATATATATATATATATATATATATATATATATATATATACTTATATATATATGCTTTCTTGTGCCAGGCGTACTCCTCCCACAAGAGAAGACCTATCTTTATTTGTACCCTTCAGTGTCATAGTAGTATAGGCCGCGGACTACTATCTGGACGCTTACTCTGGACAACTTACGCATGCACCCCATCCTTAGCTACCTTGTCCCTGGACGGGTCAAAGGACGCTCCGCTGTTTTATAAGCTTACCCTTCTAGATATAGTTGTTACATAATAACCTAGTCTTCTGGGCGCACTCTATCCGTGGCTACCTTGCCTTGGAAGGGTCAGCGGACACTCCCGTTTAATACAGCTGTACCGGCCGCTATCTAAATATAGATGTTCTTTTAATATAGTTGTAGCCTTTCTACTGGAACAGCCCGGTTTTCATGTAGCTTTTTTCCACATCAATCTGTTTAAACAAACAACGGCTGGAATTAAAGGGGTACACGACCTTTTAAAACGTTGCATGGTCCCATATTACACGGGCTCGTGCAAGAGTGGGTGAGTGTGTGTGCTATGATTGTGGGGATTGCGCACAGATAAAAACACAGTAGATTCTGTGATCGCTGCCCTTTGGCAGCGATCACGGAATCTACTGTTTTCGCCATACAACTATGCCGTTCGCTTCTAGATAATATTTATAGTTGCTTCAGAACAACAATTCTTCGTCTGTGCGCACTCTATCCTTGACTACTGAATGGAACAAATTGTCTACAGATTGTGTAACTGCTAGCAGCGTGAATATGTTTAAAAACAAGGTTGACACATATATCAGGAGGGCGGGTTATAAGTAGATGAACATTGTTGGACTCTCGATAAGCCAATGGCTTCCTTGTCCACTTGCCATCTGGGCCTTTGGCTCGGATGGCAAATCTTGTTAAATCTTGTTAAATCTACTTTGCCCGGGTCAGCGGAGACACCTTATACAGCTCTACCGTCCGCTATCTAGATATAGATGTTCTTTTAATACAGGTGTAGTCTCACATGACTTTACAATCCGTCAATCGCCCTCAAGCAGGGCCGCTTTCAAGTGTTCGTACTTGCCGTTGGCCGGTGGATGTATAATGGCATGCCCCATACGAGAGTCTGATCAAGTGCCGCCACCACATGGTAATATTTCGATCTGTCGGCTAAAATATTCCGCATGCCAAACTGAGCCTCGGCCTGTGCAAACCAAATCTTGGAGCTGCTTCGCCAGAATGTCGGCAGTTTGATGGAGATTGCCCACACAGCGGCGTCGACTTGTCCTGCAATACGTTCTTCATCGGCTATGCTGGAACAAAGAGTCGAAGCAAAACGGTGTTTAATAGTCGAGCACGAGCAGCGAACACTTACGTTCTCACATCAGGTCAATGAGATCGATGAGAACGCAAGATATAGTCCGACAAATGACGCGTTTAATAACTGCGACTGTGGGCTCTACGAGGTGAAACTATAGCACTACACAATGGGTACCACGCGTTAAATCGACGGCGCGACGCAATGGGCACTATGCGTTCGAGTGACGGCGCGACCCGATTGCGCGATGCAATGGGAACCATGGCGCGATCCAATTGAACAATGCGATGGGCCCGATGTCGCGTTCCGATTGCGCGATGGCGCGATCCGATTGAGCGATGCGATATGAACGAAGGCGCGATATGATGTTGCGATAATTTTACTCGAAGCGATGGTAAAGTTGATGCGATAGAACGATGGCGCGATGCGATGGAACGATGGCACAATGCGATGGAACGATGGCACGATGTGATGATGCGATGATTTCCAAGAAACCAGTAAACCCAAATGCAACAACCAGATTAACCAACTGGCGATGCATTTAAATAAAACAGCGGCAGTTATTTAGATTTATTTACTATAATGCTTTTCTTCCTGTCGGACAAAAAATGGAAGCAATATCTGAGTTGAGTTTGATCTATTCTCCTTATAAGACCAGACCTTAGTTGAACTTTCTGTTGATTGTAGGGCGTATTAAATCGTGATAAGTGAAATTAAGAAATTCATATGATGTAACATGAGTGCAACTGAACATGCATATTCTTAGGTTTGTTTGCAATAGTCATTGGTTGTGAAATAGTGTTTTTGTTTAGTTTAAAAGACCGGGGGAATTGCTTTGCTATGGGTCACGTAGGCGAGTGCATACATGGATATTTATGTAAACATTGACGGACATCGCACGTGGAGGCGTATATAAACAATTGGATGTGATTGTGCATGTCAATAACATGATGGCAGTTAATGTAAACCATTTTCAGAATTGTTATATGGTCCAGAGTTCTTATAATCAGAGAAAACGTTGGCAAGGTCACCGAAACAATATTTCACTGTCGTCTGACCTCAGATGGCGTAAACCAACCATCCATATATTAATACCCTCCCTTTGAGGGCGGTCTGGCAGCATCTCCTCCTAAGGGCGCTGAAACCCACGTGAATCTTTCTTCGTTCCTTCGCCTCCTACCAATCTACCAATTAGCGATGTATTTTAAAAACCACAAAGGCAGTTATTTACATTTATTCACTATAATGCTTTTCTTCCTGGCGGACAAAGATGGAAACAGTGGCCGAATTGTGGCCGCATTGAGTGTGAGCCACTCTCCAGATGGCGTAACCGTCACTCCATCATCATTTTCTTTATATTTATACGCTAACCTTGGGGGCAGTCTTGCAGTATCTCCCCCTGTCGCCGACACCCACTCGCATCTTTCTACGTTCGCTCGCCTCCATCCAGTTGGTGACGTGTTTAAGAAACCACAAAGGCAGTTATTTATAATTATTTACTAGAATGCTTTTCTTCATGTCGGACAAAGATGGAAACATTAGCCGAATTTAATGTGAGCCACACTCCAATTGAGGTCAGGCTAAAGGTGAACTTCCTGTAGAATGTTGGGCGCATCAAAACATGATATGTGAAATTAAGAAATTCATACGATGTGATATGGGTGCAACTGAGCAGGCATATTCACAGGTTTGTTTGTAGAAGCTATTGGCTGTGAAATAGTGAATCTTATTTTGGTTTTAACAGGCGGGGGTTAATGGGGAATGGTTCTGCTATGGGCCATTTTGGCGCGTGAATAGATGGATATTTATTTAAACATTAATGGGCATCGCACATGATTTTGACCAAACTTGGTTAGCATGTCAATGAGATGATGGCAGTTACTATGAACAGTTTCCAGAGATTTTGAGGTCCAGTTTTCTTACAACCAGACAAAGCGTTAGCATGGCCACCAGTGCAATAATGCAATGTGGGTTGACCTCGGATGGCGTGACCGAGACCTCACTATTTATGTGTTATTATGCTAACTTACGGATAAAAATGGAAACATTAGCCGAATTGCGGGAGCACTGAGTGTATGTCACTCTCCAGATGGCGAAACCGACACACCACCATCTCTATCTCTATGTTTATGCACTAAATGTTAGGGCAGTCTGGCAGTGTCCCCCCAGACGCCGAAACACACTCACCTCTTTATACGTTACTTCGCCTCCGCGCACTAGCAACTTCTGACCTACCAATTGGCGATGTATTACAAAAACCACAAAGGCAATTATCTAGAGTTATTTCTAATGATGTTTTTGTTCGTGGAAGTAATTTCTGACCATTTGTCATCTTATGTAAATGACTGCACACTTTCTCTTTAACCTTCAATATGGTTTTCTACTCAAGCATTCAACGGGATGTGTTGCACTTGATATAGGGCTATTAAATATTTAATACACCTACGTATTAAATATTGATACGCCCTACATTCGTGTGAAATAATCAACAGGAAGTTCAACTATGGTCTGACCTCATCTGGGGTGTGGCTCACACTCAATTCGCTACTGTTTCCATCTTTTCTGACAGGAAGAAAATTACTATAACTAACTGCCTTGTGTTTTCTTAATGCATAGCCAATTGGTAGATCAGAGGCCGCTGGGGAAATGAGGCGAAGGAGCGTAGAAAGAGGTGAGTAGGTGCCTCGGAGGATACACACATACTCTGTCTCTAAGTCTGTCGTCGGCGATATCGGCACTCAGCAAGGTCATGAGCAAATACAACTCGAGGTTGCCTCAAGTGGCCTTGCTGATGAGACGACCATGCCAGCCCTCGACAGCGTTGTTGGTCCTAATGCAGCGGAAGAAGACGGACCTATGAAGGTAGGATAATGAGAATGATATTGTTTTACAGCGCTGACACATGGAGAATGATGCAGCAAACACATTAAATGACAGAGACAATTTTTTTTAATGGTCTGACTTGACAAGGTTAGGCACAAACATGAAAGGACCAAACAGCTTCCCGTGGATGATACTAGCTGTTATGCGACTTATGCTATATGCCGAACGAATGTGGACTAATATCTGATTGTCTGTGTACTTACCATATGCTTGTAGGCCAGACGACGCTGTTCACCCACGTCTCCTGGATGTACCAGCACAACTCTGTCTGGATATCTGTGACGGCGTCGGTCGTCAGGTGCTGCGGGAGCGTGTCGATGTGCTCGTGTGGCATGAGCGGCAGAGCGAGAAGTTGGCGGCAGTAGGCACGAAGGTTATGGTTCCGGCGGTAGGCCCTCTGCAGGTCGAGTTCCTGCATCCGCCGGAAGACAGTCTGTGTCCAGTGAAAACGTCAGCCTAGAACTTCGAGACCTGGCCACTTTGCAACACGCACATTATATCGTATCATATCATATATGCCTAGTGTGTAACACATTGAAAGAGGGTCAATATTCAGTATGATATACATGCATGCATGCATACATACATACATACGTACGTACGTACATACATACATACATACATGCATACATACATACATACATATATACATACATACATGCATACTTACATACATACATGCATACATACATACATACATACATACATGCATGCATGCATGCATGCATGCATACATACATACGGGTCACCGGTAGATGACGGGTCACCAGTGAATGTTGTCTACTTTGATTTTCAGGAAGCTTTCGATAAAGTGCCACATCAAAGATCGTTACTTAAACTAAAAGCCCATGGCATAGGTAATGATGTAATCAACTGGATAGAAAAGTGGCTTTCACACAGAAGACAGAGAGTAATAGTAGATGGTGAGATTTCAAATTGGAAATCTGTTTTGAGTGGGGTACCACAGGGATCAGTATTAGGCCCTATACTGTTTTTAATATATATAAATGATCTAGAAGATGACATATCTAGCAAAGTACTCAAATTTGCACATGACACAAAAGTATTCAGAAAGGTTACTAATGATACAGATAACCAAAGTTTACAGGATGATCTAGAAAAATTAGTTAAATGGTCAGAAAAATGACAAATGTTATTTAATTTTGGAAAGTGTAAACGTATACACATAGGACATAGAAATATGGACGAGGAATATAAAATGGGGGATGCTGTACTAGGTAGAACCACACAAGAAAAGGATTTAGGAGTAACATTTAGTGCTGACATGAAAGTTTCAGAGCAATGTGGAATTGCTGCTTCGAAAGGAAATCAAATTCTAGGGCTAATTAGGAGAACTATTACGTATAAAGAGAAACATCTAATTGTACCCCTGTACAAAGCAATAGTTAGACCACATTTGGAGTATTGTATTCAAGCATGGAGGCCATATCGTAAAAAAGACAGATAAGCTAGAAAGAATACAACGACGAGCAACTAAAATTATTCAAGAATTGAGATACCTTAATTACGAAAGTCGCTTATTACAATGTGGTTTGACAACACTAGAGACCAGGAGACTAAGAGGATACCAAATAGAAGTGTTTAAAATAGTGAACGGTTATGAGGATGTTGATAGGAATATGTTCTTCAAACTTAAAGACGGCAGTAGAACCAGAGGACACAAAGCAGCATTAGTTAAGGAGCAGTGTAGGTTGGACATGAGAAAGTACTCTTTCTCACAGAGGGTGATAAATGAATGGAACAAACTGCCAAATGATTGTGTTAATGCTAGTAGTGTGAATATGTTTAAAAATAGAATTGACAGATATCTGATAAGGGCGGGCTACACATAAATGAGAAAATTCTTGGACTCTCGATAAGCCAATGGCTTCCTTGTCCACTTGCCATCTGGAACTTGTTGTTCGAGATGGCAATCTTGTTAAATCTTGTTAAACATTAAGACGTATTGTGAATTTAAATGTAGTTTGCCTTTCTGAACGGCGGGCCACACGGCGGCCTCGAATCGCAGACCATTCCATAAACAGTCCATGGCTCATGGTCAGCTATGAAGCGATCTGCCAGAAGCGTCCGAACTGACCGCAATACTGCCCTGTGAAAGTAAATATTAATCTTAAAATAATTATTTAAGTCTCAAGCAAGGATTTCGAAAATTTTCGAATTTACATCAACGACTCAAACACATTCAAATTTGTGTGGATATTACCCGAAGTATTTATCTTTTTACCTGTAGTCGCGAGTGCACTTTTCGGACATGAGAGCATACATGAGTGGTATATATTATTGTTTCCGTCGGCGTGGGCCGAACCCGTCATGGGCAGAACCATCCGGGACCCCATCTGGCGACGTGTTATGCTTTGGCAAAATGTCAGCACTAAATGTTACTCCTAAATCCTTTTCTTGTGTGGTTCTACCTAGTACAGCATCCCCCATTTTTTATTCCTCGGCCATATTTCTATGTCCTATGTGTATACGATTACACTTTCCAAAATTGAATAACATTTGCCATTTTTCTTACTATTTAACTAATTTTTCTAGATCATCCTGTAAACTTTGGTTATCTGTATCATTAGTAACCTTTCTGAATACTTTTGTGTCATCTGCAAATTTGAGTACTTTGCTAGATATGTCATCCTCCAAATCATTTATATATATATTAAAAACAGTATAGGGCCTAATACTGATCCCTGTGGTACCCCACTCAAAACAGATTTCCAGTTTGAAATCTCACCATCTAGTATTACTCTCTGTCTACTGTGTGTAAGCCACTTTTCTATCCAGTTGATTACATTTGGATGGATGGTGTAACCATTTGGATGGATGGTGTAACCAAAAGAGGTGCTGGCTGTGCTTTCCGTCTGAATTCGCGCTAATATAGCGGGTCACAGTGGTGAACCCGTACGTAGATATCTACAAAGCTAGTGAGACTTTGCACTTCAAACCTTCATTCCGTGCCTATCAATATATGTTGGCATCAATCGGTTTTTTATTGACTTTTACACTGCGACTTCTCGACAAACTATAGTATCGCTCGTTGCTATGGCGACCGACGATGTTGTCGTCATTAACCAACTTTTATGTTTTTACATTAATCGAATGGACGTTTTACCACGATCTATTCTTAACCGCATTATATTGGACAACTTTAACGATGAAGACATCTTAAGTGCCAAAGACACTTTACATTCACATGTTTCTACCACTTTGAAACATCGTCGGATTAAACGACAAGGGGCCGATAAAGCCAAACACAACGTTGACGACATTTCGAAAATCTTGGACGAAGTTGACCCTGACGCAATACCGATCTATGTCGCCCGTGATCTTGGCAAACTACCGACCATTGATTTTAATCATGTCGACATATCTACATTGTCACGTGAAATCACCACGTGCAAAAGCAAATTATATGACACTGAACTATCTCATAAAACTCTTGTCGATTCAGTGTCTGAACTTTCTACGCAAATCACCATTCTTGTGTCATCACTGCTACCGGTACTTTCTTCACTGAACGTGACGCCAGCCGCAACGACAACTGCTTCTACATCTTCTCCAACACCTGCCATACGTGATATGTCTCCGAAATCTGCCGTATCTACTTCTTCAAAAGTTCGATCTGCCCCCAAGGCAACTGCTTCGTTGAACATGGCTACTATTTCTTCACGATCCGGCGTGTCTTCTTCTCCAATTATTTCTACACGATCTGTCGTATCGACCTCTCCAACTACTACTTCTTCACGATCCGCTGTGTCGACAACTGCAACTTCTCTTTCAAGACCTGCTGTGTCGACCTCGACAACTACTTCTTCACGATCCGCTGTGTCGACCTCTGCAACTACTTCTTCACGATCTGATGTGTTGACAGCCACTCTGTCAACTACTACAGCTTCTACATCTATCACTGGTAGCACTACTTCGCCACTGTGGACAACAGTAATCTCCAAAAAGTCTCGCAACACTGTTAAACCACTGACATATAATCGTAAGTCACACACCATGACCGCAGGAAACTCTTCTAAGCGTAGTCTTAAGTGTGCTCCGGTGCCACTCGTACCTGCGGAGTACTTTCTCACAGGATTCCATGCTGACACAACTTGTGAAGAATTATATACATACGTGTCATCAACTTTGAGTTTGAAATGCTCGTGTGAGCGATTACCAAGCCGACACAACTCATATTCTTCTTTTAAGCTGTGTGTTGACATTCCTAAACCTAACTCACTTTATGACGCTGATCTCTGGCCTGCTGGAACAAAGATTGGACGGTATTTCCCACCTAGGAAACACACACTAACAGATTCAACACACTTATAGACTTTCCCCTCCGTGTTGCTTCCTTTAACTCCAGAAGTATACGGAACAGTGCTTTTGACGTGGTTGACATCTTAAACTCTTTAGATATACTTTCTGTGCAGGAACACTGGCTCTCTAAACAGAGCCTTTCTTTCCTTAATTCTGTTCACTCTGACTTTAACGCCAGAGGAATTACTTCCATTGATTACGGTGATGGTTTGAGTGGACGTCCTCATGGTGGACTCTGCTTTTTATGGAGGCGTTCACTCGACCCCTTTATTGAACCGTTGATTTATGTTGACGAGAAGAAACTCCTGGGTCTAAAAATTACCAGCTCTAACGCCACTATTCTACTTCTTAATGTCTATCTACCATATCAGACTGATGACAATGCTGATGAATATCTAGACATTTTAGGCAAAATCCAGGCCATAAGCGATTCATTTGAATCAACCAATATATTCATCATTGGTGATTTTAATGCGGATATTAAGAACCCCAGTCTTTTTACTCCATTTCTCAATGCTTTTATAAATGACTGTCACCTTATCGCAAGTGACACATTGCTTCTCCCCTCTGATGCTTTTACATATGTTAGTGATGCGCACGGCTCAAGGAGCTGGCTCGACCACGTGCTCACCACCCACTCTAGTCATTCATCGATATCTGATATGGAAGTTAAATATGACTGTGTCTCTTCCGACCACTTACCTCTATGCTTTTCTATATATGTCAAGTTATTACCTTCCTCTGAAGCCACCATACAGGAGCAAATTCATGCACCTCATCCTGTGTGGAATGCTGCCTCCCCCCAGGATCTCCATAACTATCATACACAAACCGGTTTGCTTTTATCTGCTATTGATGTACCTCATGAGATTTTAAGATGTACTAACCCTAATTGTAATGATTAAGCCCATCGCACTTTGCTAAGCAATCTTTACAATGGTATTATAAAATCACTTAAAGACGCTGCCGAGGTAATCCCTACTAAGGGTAACAACACGTCTTCTAAGTATACTGTTCTAGGCTGGAACGACCTAGTCAGAGACTACCATCAAGCTGCTAGAGAATCCTTTCTCTTCTGGCGTTCTGCTGGGAGTCCGCGTCATGGTCCCTTGTATGATATAATGAAAATTAGACGCGCTCATTTTAAACGCAACAAAAGACTATGTGAAAAAAATGCTGAAATTCTTAAAGCTGAAAGACTTGCTTCTAAACTATGTAATAATGACTTCAAAAACTTATGGAAGGACATAAAACATATGAATAACGCCAGGTTGCCAAATCCTAGCAATGTTGGTGGTGCTTCCGGTGTCGAAAATGTAAAGAATATGTGGCTTCATCATTACCAATCCCTACTTAACTCTATACCTGGCTCTCCAGTCAACATCAAGAAGATTAATGAATACTGTAGCAATGTACAGCTTAATGTTCAAATGATTGTTAATGTTAAGGAAATTCAAGATATAATACATGCAATGCCTGTAGGCAAAGCCCCGGGTTATGATAGTGTAAGTAACGAACATTTTAAATATGCGAATGAAAAACTTCATGTTCTCATGTCACTTTTATATAGTAGCATGTTTATTCATGGTTTTTTACCGGATGCTATGATGATTACAATCATAGCCCCCATAATTAAAAATAAGGCGGGTGACCTGTCTGATAATAACAACTACCGACCCATTGCTCTAGCCACAATGGCTAGTAAATTATTTGAATCCTTGATATTATGCAGGGTTTCTACTTTGTTATCTACATGTGTAAACCAATTTGGATTTAAAAAGCATCACTCAACTGAACTGCTCATATTTTTATTAAAAGAACTCTTTCGACACTACATAGCGAATGGCTCATCTATGTATGTTACCATGCTGGATGCCTCTAAGGCCTTTGACAAAGTCAATCATAGTAAGCTATTCACCAAACTAATTGACCGGGGATGTCCTTCTTTTATTGTTCGTATTCTTTATTTATCTATACAATACGGTAACCATCTAATCTGTGACGAGAAGAGACTCCTGGGTCTAAAAATTACCAGCTCTAACGCCACTATTCTACTTCTTAATGTCTATCTACCATATCAGACTGATGACAATGCTGATGAATATCTAGACATTTTAGGCAAAATCCAGGCCATAAGCGATTCATTTGAATCAACCAATATATTCATCATTGGTGATTTTAATGCGGATATTAAGAACCCCAGTCTTTTTACTCCATTTCTCAATGCTTTTATAAATGACTGTCACCTTATCGCAAGTGACATATTGCTTCTCCCCTCTGATGCTTTTACATATGTTAGTGATGCGCACGGCTCAAGGAGCTGGCTCGACCACGTGCTCACCACCCACTCTAGTCATTCATCGATATCTGATATGGAAGTTAAATATGACTGTGTCTCTTCCGACCACTTACCTCTATGCTTTTCTATATATGTCAAGTTATTACCGAGAATCGAGCGTAATATCACCTTTTTGAAATAACTATGCCATTTTAAACGTGCATACTTGGATAAAATAAACACTGCGATTAGTATTTGTTCTCGCAGTGAAATGCCTCCCTATCAGCACGGGTACAAATAGTCGTGGATATGAATTATTTTGGTCATAATTCGTTTTGGGTATGATCCAGCTTAACTAGGCATGAATCGCTACGGTCCGAATCGTCCCTATACCCGATTTCCGACAAAAATATACAACCTTACTTGAAATATCGCTTCTACCAATGTATAATATATGTGCAGATATGTTAATATGGCGAAATGAAATTATGCACATAAAAACATAATTTCATGTTGATGCATACACTTATCAAATGGTTATGCTAATCACAGCTTCTAATATTGTATATTAAGCATAATTAGATTGACACATTATTGATCAAACGTATATTTAGTTGTTGAATAAACGAATATATGCGTCATTGTTTCGCTAATTGCTTGACCGACCGATCCAGTAACCCACCTACCCACCGACCAATATATGACATGACACAGTGATTCAATGTGGAGTACATATTCACACTACAATGACACGGTTTTTTTAGAAATCATGCATGCAATGGAATACAAGTATTCAATGATTCTTCAAAACAATAGTATTTTGGCCAGGATGGATTTTGCAACATACCGCACTGAGTTAACTTTACTAACATGTACTTGCATCAATATACAGCATTTTTATAGCTATTGCAGATTCAATGGAATTATACTGGATGTTCACAATGGTTTGTCTTACGTGTTTTACCGTGCTGCTATCTTTATCAGCTACTCTCTGGATAAATATAAACTTATTTACCATGATAAGGTTTTAATTAAATAATTAACTAATGCATTAATTTACTCGTTCATTAACATGAATTCAGTAACAATTCAAGCACACATACAATAATGGCTGAACAGTCTGGATTTAATTGATAACCAACGACACCCAACGGATAATAATATCCCTAATCTAATATACATTTAGCACAGCAACATCAATTAGTGAGGTTTATAAATCAGAGCCTGCATCCTATCAAGCAGCAGTTTGACAGTCGTACGCAGCAGGTGTTGGTGCATCAACGTTGGCCCGATATCCACGCACACACACGCATACATGCAAGCAGGGACGCGTCGTCTTACATCTCACTGCTACATTTAGCGTGGTCAGTTTGGTCAGTCGTATCGTTTGAGAACAATCAGCAATGGCGTCGTTGCATAGTAAGATTGAGATGTTGTGGGTCTCAATAAGTAAAACTACGTTTGTTCCTATACTGATTATGCAAAATAGTTGCGAATTTAGCGAGGTGGCATTGGTGCATGGCCCCTTTGGCTTTGGGATATAAATTCATTCATAAATAATATTTTGCGCATACACATAGTAGCATAACAAACTAATGGGTGAGTAAGCTTGGCCCACTTTGTTGAGGCAAAGTGACGAGGTTCCTCACCTACGTCCGGTCCACATTGCCTTTCATGGCCCTTCTAAATGTCCCCGGCAAACAACAGCAGACCAAAGCAACGACTGGGCTCAGCAATCGGTGGTCCATGTTCCTTGGGTCGGCGGCGCCTGACAACGTAAGACACAATATGACACCATCGTGCACGCTCACGGAGTACTCATGCAGAAGTCTCCTGTATATCGAACGAGATCTCCTGTGTTTCCTTTTTGTTCAGTTAAACTATTCTTTTTAAGCCAATGTCAACAGTGACATTTCCTATAACAATGGCCACAGAATGCATGAAATGACACCCATCTTTCAAATATTTCCGTACTGTGCGAGGCTGGATTTTTAAATCCTCCATGTAATTCATATCCAGCTGCATAGTCCCTCCTCCAACTGTGTGTTAATTTGGTTTCTGTATTCATCATGTGTACGGTAAAACTTCCAAATGGCACCAGTTCTAACTAGCACTTTCAGGCGACGTGATGATTTGTAACTTCCACTGGGAGGCAAAGTATCAAATGGCACTGACAGGCCGGTGTATCATTAAGACCGATGTGTCAAATGGGTTAGTTGTTTTATAACAGTTTAGAGTAGACCTAATTATTTGCCGCTATGATCCAAGAGAAATTCGTCTGCCAGCAACCCACTGCTCGCCAGCAATCGACCAAAGCTATCCAGGTTACATTTACTTAACATTAAGTGTTTGTAGTAATGATGAAATTGTCATAATTATTCCATACTATCCGACAACAAACATTTAAGCCGTGCGCTATCAAGGTTTATGTAGAAAACAGTTGCTAACGTAAGAAATATTTATATTTTAAATTCGCTATGGTTTGAGTAAAAATGTGATAATACAGTTCGCCGAAATAAAAAACAAATTGAAATGCATATTGAAACCAACCTCACTGCAGGCATTCAGTTATCCACCAGAGATGGCCAGTGGC
>OY759261.1:55273004-55310504 GCA_963662155.1 Lamellibrachia columna | reverse complement strand
ACGCACGCACACACACACACACACACACATATATATATATATATATATATATATATATATATATATATATATAAAGACATCTTTACACAGGAGGAAAATATTTTGGATGCCTGGAAAACTCATTTCAAACAACTACTTTCTGATATACGAACACATCCAACTATCCAGTTAATCCCACATATGAGACCAACCCTGAAATTGATATCGACACCTTCTCACTAGCAGAATGCATCATTGCCATCAAGCAAATTAAACTTAGCAAAGCCCCAAGATTAGTTGGCATTCCCATTGAAGTGTGGCGACTTGACTACCCCAGTGAAGGAAAGATTTAGTGAAGTTCTGCAACGATATATTCTTTGGAAATAGACCACCAGAATGGGGAACCTCGGGTATCATACCAATAAGAAAGGAGTCCTGACACTTCCTGAAAACTAACGTGGAATTAATCCATCCAAACTGCAAACTGCTGCAAAGGTCTACAATCGACTCCTGCATGACAGAATTCTCCCTGATGGCTTTCTTACTCTCTAGCTCGCTGGCTCTCTGAAAATTACCAAAATTACCAACCAAAAGACCCACAAACTTAATGATACATAACAGGACGGGTTGGACGACGAACGGCTTCACGGATTGACTCTGAGACAGACATACAGACAGAAAATCACACGGGCGAACATTATTGCGCAATATAATTGTTAATTTTATAATATCTTGTTTGAGAAAACATCTTGCCGCATACACGGGTGAAGACCACGGGAACACTCGGAATACAACGAAGACATTTACCATGTTTATGACGTACATAATGTTGTCAATCAGTCGGATCCCCCGGTCATATCGCATCTCCAGATACTGCAACGAAATAGGGAAATAAGGAGAAAGTAGCCTTTGCGATATGCTGATGTGCACATTTGAACATATTTTAGTCTGATTATTGTTGGTATTGTTTTTCAATATAATTGTAAGCTGTGATTGTAAAGTGCCTTGGAGCAATCTCGATTGATCGGGCGCTACATAAATACTTCAGTAAATAGACCTACCACCTGGTGTGAATATAAGTGGTTCCGTCTTGGTGATTATGATACTGAATATTTGTTAAGTTGTAAGCTGCGATTTGTCTACTGTCGAAATAGCTTACCCGGATTAATGCTACAGAAATCTTACCAAAATGACTCCATTGGCTGATGGAGTCGTCAACTGGGACAAGTTCAGTTCCATTTATTGTTCTGTTGGACCAGACAGGTGTGGCAATAAATATCACCACCGGGTTTCGGTGATGTCAACAAGATGTCAATTACCTAAGACACTTACCTCGAAGACGCTGGTCAACTTGAGGTTGTAGAAGACAGGCAGAAAGAAGTGTGCAGCGAGGGGGATCATGATGACGTAGCCGATCCACACCATCCAGTAATGAGTCCCGAACACGTACATCTCGGCCGGAGTCCCGAGCACGGTGATGGCCGACATGAAGGTAGCGAGCAGCGACAACGCCTGTTACAACCAGTAATGTAATAATCGACCGGTAATGTAATAATTTACCGGTAATGTAATAAATCAACTTAAATCTTAGTGACGATAATAATGATGATGATGATAATGATAATAGTATTGATGATAACAACGGTAATGATGAGGTTGATAAATGGTTATGATGATGAGGAGGAAGAAGATGAAGACAATGAGGGTGATCATGATTACGATTATGAGGACAATGACATCCTCAGCCTCATCATCCTGCTCCTCATCCTCATCGTCATCATCATCCTTATGTTCACCCTTATAACGGCTAGCTATGCTGACACCCACTCGACGTTCACAAACCTATGATTAACACAGGAATCTCAGAACGAGTGAGCTGCATGTTTTCTGAGATGATTAGCTAGTTCATTTGTAATGATTAGTTACACTTTTTAATATGATCCCTGAACGTTTATAAGAAGAAGATTTAATTTTTGAGATGATCCCTAAAATTTTGAGACGATCAACTAGTTAACTTGTTAATTACTTCTTACATATTTTGTGTCGATCCTTTAGCTTTTTGGAGAAGACCCATTCATTTTATAAGTTGACCCCTTAATATATTAAAATTTTTCGAGACGACCATTTGATTTTATGAGATGACCCCATAATGTTTTGTGATGACCAGCTAGTTCATTATTAAATGACCCCTTAATGACTCCTTTTTATATTATCCTTTAACTTGTTTTTGATTAAAAAAAATTATGATGATCAGGTATTTCTTTTTAAGCGTTTTTAATGATCCCTAAATAGTTGTTTGAGAGGATCCCTTAATTTAGTGTAGATTACCTCTTTCAATTGTTGAGGTGACCCTTTTTAATGACCCCCCCTCCTTCTTCCTTACCACTCTGTTTGACTCGGTGTATTGTTTGCCAACATGTAGTTATTGCCATGCGTTACCTGGTAGGATATATGAACGGCATTCCATATATCAGAGAATACGCGGCTCATTCGTTCTAAGATGTCTATGTTAATCATACGTATGTGAACGTCGAGTGGGTGTCAGCATAGCTAGCCGTTATAAGGGTGAACATAAGCATGATGATGATGATGATGAAAAGGAGCAGGATGATGAGGCTGAGAATGTAATTGTTTTCGTCCTCATAATCGTAATAATGATCACCCTCATTGTCATCATCGTCGTCTTCATCATCATCGTCACTAAGACTGCTTAATTTTCTTCATATTGTTCATCATCATTATCATAACCATTTATCACACTCATCATCACCGTCGTTATCATTATTATTATTATTATCATTATCATCATCATCATCATCACTAAAATTACCATTTAATTGTCATCATCATCATAAACGTTTATCACCCTTATCATCACATTCTACATCATCATTATTTACATCAACATCATCATCATAATGATTATTATCATAATGTTTATTACATTACTGGTCGATTTATTACATTACCGGTCGATTATTACATTACCGGTCGATTATTACATTACGGGTCGATTAGTACATTACTGGTTGTAACAAACGCCACCGGCAGCATGCCCATGTTACGGTGTTCTGTTTGCCTCCCGTGCAGCCGTAGTACAGTCCGATGCCGGCCGAGACGACCAACATCAGAACGAAGAACATGCCTTGCCTACCGGGACAGTGCCCCTCCCCCTGACCACACGTGACCACTGTCTCTTGGGTACATTTTACACTTATCCAACTTCTTTATCAGTAATATGACCAGCAACCTACACAATATACCTACGCACATATATCAAGGTAACCTGGTGCCATGTCAAAAGTTCACCAGCACTCCAAGTCAACGCCATTAACAAACAACGACAGATATAACGCATAATGCGAATACCCACGCATACATAATACATCTAGTCACCAAAAGACGTCAACAGGCCGGTCTCTCTCTGAATGAAATGCCACATAAAAAGAAAGAGGAATGTCGTTTACTGTCGTCAAAGTTGACAATGTCACACGTGTGGGTGATCCTGACCTGTGCTCTTCCACAGACGGTCAGCGACACACAATACATGAGGGGTCGTCTCTAAGAATCAACGCGTGTCTTTCTAAGCGAGATTGCTTCTTGCAATGGTAATGTTTCCTTCTAACCGCTTGACATATAACTTGTATTACATGGATTATTAATTAAAATTCAACTGTCGTTGCTGTTGCTCGTAGCACTGTACATTATTGATGTTTACTAATATAGTAAACATAATCACTTGTGTACTATTAACTATTTAAAATGATATACTTTATTACATGCTATCTACTATTAAACACTTGATTATGGTTATAAAATACTTAAGAGATGTATGCAGTATACCTCTTTTATAATGTTATAAATTATTGTATTTACCATAGGCATTTTCTATATTGTAATTTATTAGATAGTAAACATTATTATTATTATTGTTATTATTACAGTGGATGATAATATATGTTAATTTCGGACATTCACCGAACTGATTGAGAGGTAATTTCAGCCATGACGTTCCTGGTTGTTGAGTTAGATGATGGGACCGGCCAATTTAAACATGTAAATTGATGACTCTCTTTATGAGCAGGATGAAACTGTCTCCTGAATAATTCGACATGATATACCTTAATAGGGAACACCAACTTTTAAGTGACATAAAGCTGTTGTAGTGGTGATCTGATTAACGTTAAATGTATAAAGCATTGTGAAAACTGCACATCTTTGGTAAGGTTACGCTTTGACATTATAAATTGACATTAAGCTGTTGTAGCGTTGATTTAAATAACGCTAAAAAACTGCACATCTTTGGTAAGGTTGCGCTTTGACATTATAAAGTTAATGTAACTGTAAATATCATTATCATCTCTATGTGAAGGTGGGTAGCTTTTATACATTTGTCAGGTGATACATCATTTGGTGTAGCACCAAATGTGTCGCGAAATGTCACCGAGTTGATTCTATTTTGGGTTTAATATATGATTAGCCCACGCTGCCTCGCCTACACATTTTTGGAGCTGAGGCATTGCGAATGATAAGACACTATATAGGTTCGTGAAGGAGCCGGTTCAGTATCTGTAGGTCATATGTTTCGCTAAGGGAAGGGAACAAGAGCAAGACGAAGAATAAGCGATGTTCACGGGATGGGACTACGCCGTCTTCATTCTGATGTTGGTCGTCTCGGCCGGCATCGGACTGTACTACGGCTGCACGGGCGGCAAACAGAACACGACGAAGGAGTTTCTCATGGCCGACCGTAAAATGGGCGTGCTGCCGGTAGCGTTGTCGATGCTCGCTACCTCCATGTCGGCCATCACGGTGCTTGGAACTCCGTCTGAGATATATGTCTTCGGCAGTCAGTTCTGGATGATGTGGACCGGCTACCTCATTATGATTCCCCTCTCTACACACTTCTTCCTTCCTGTATTCTACAACCTCAAGCTAACTAGCGTCTTTGAGGTGAGTGCCTTGGCTTCTTATTCAAACTTTGTATTTACCTGTGAATCATTGATGAATGAATGAATAATTGATATGTCCACCTGTTGTTCTGGTTGTTTACACGTTAGTTTCTTCAATAAATTCTGCATTCCATTCCCAATTCAGATTTTTTAATTCACCCATTCTTTGGCATCCTTATTTATCGAAAGATACTATGCTTAGCCATGGATAAAGCAATTCTTCAACAAAATACTGACACACAAGTTATCATTTATGGGCACATTATCAGACAGGAAGGAATGCAAAGGAAACTATTGGAAGGAAAGGTGGAGAGCAAAAGAGGCAGAGGAAGACAAAGAGCCACATGTACAGACAGCACCAAGGCGTAGATGGAGAACTTAAATATGATGATCTGATAGGAATAACACAGTGCAACCATCAGAGGCGATCCCTGACAACCGCCCTTCCTAGGGGAGATGGCACCACGTGGTGATGTTGTGGCTGCTGCTGATGCTGCAGCTGCTGCTGCTGCTGCGGCTGCGGCTGCTGCGGCTACTGTCATCATCATGATGATGATGACTTAAAATGATAAATAGAGCATATATATATATATATATATATATATATATATATATATATATATATATATATATATATATATATATATATATATATATATATATATATAGCATATAGAGTCTGCTGTGACTAACAAGGCATATCCTAGAGTCACAGCCTCATTCATAGTTGTTGCAGGTGAAGACAATTTGGTGTGTGCGCATAGCATCCAATGACCTTTCTGTCATGCCGTGTCTTTTTTCATCGACAGTGTTTCTCCTGTGCCTTCTGGATCCCGCTATGTACAACATGTATTCTAATGCATATAGTTGGCCAACGCAGTTCAGTGAAGACAGTGGCTATGCCCATCGCTTTACATACACCGAAAGCTGTTGGTCCGTTCAACCTGGTGTCTGTGGCAAGTTAAATATCCCAGACAGGGAAATGGAAATAAATCCTATCACGTACTCACATTGTCAATGGTCTAAATCTATGGGGAAAAAAACGGGCACAGTATTAACTACGATCCATCTGAAAGTTTTTTTAATATTAGTTTAATTAAATATTATTTTTAATCATTTGTTTAATATAATATTATATCGTGTAGGTGTGCCGCATATTGTAACAATTGTACAAAGTTGTAATACACGTAATTACACAAACAGGTTTGTATCATAACTGTCCAATGTTAGTCTGCGTCAGAACACGTGTCACGTGTTAGAACATTGGAACGGCAGTGATCAAACATCGCAATGATTCACTACGTCGCGTATCGCGTATCGCGTGTTCGGGTCCAATTCCTCCGTTTCGAGACTTCGGCTATTTCGTTGAATCCATTTTACATGTGTCTATCGTAAGATACACTGACAGCCGTCAGTTTTCTCTAACTCGTGTCTATGCCACGGGAAGTCAAATATCCCATACGCGCAAATGAAAAAAACCTGTCGTGGACTTCACAGAGCCAACGGTCTCGATCTTAAAGATCTCACACGGACGCTGCATTAGGTGCTGCCAATAACTTGCTCTGGTAACGGAGTACGTGCCATGGGCGCCTTGGCTATTCAGATATGAATTCTAGTGTTACTTGAATTCCTAACTGGAGTACGATGAGCGGCCAGCAGACAATTGTAGTTCCCGTCGTCGTATCACTGTTGCCAGTTGCCTGCATTCTTTGTCACTCTCAATGGTCGACGGAACCCTGGGTAACATTGGCTGGGTGGTCTGAGATAACGAATTTTTTTTATGTCTCCGCCTTTAGACACGCGCGACTGAACACACGTGACTATTGCGAGTTCACGGGGTTCACTGACATACCCTTCGTTTGATCATAAGTGTTAAATGTCATTCGAAAGTTTATCCGTTGGGGGCGTCGTAAATGTGTCGCAGTTGAAACATGAACTTCCACACTATTGCAACATAATGCATTTCTAAGGGCAAGTCTGAATGGCAAAGCGCAACAGATTAGGTCACAAACAACATTCACTGTGCTAATGTTGACATTAATGCAGCTGCCGCCTCTCTGTTCATTCTATTTTACCCACCCACTCTCTCTCTCTATCTCTCTCTCTCTCTCTCTCTCTCTCTCTCATTAACCCTCTCTAACTCTCTCCTCCTGTTTCTCTCCGCTCTCTCACTTCACCTCCTCTCCCTCCCTCCCTCCCTCCCTCCCTCCCTCCCTCCCTCCCTCCCTCCCTTTCTATCTCTCTGTATACCCATATTTATCTCTCCTCCCCTCTCTCTCCCCCTCTTTCTCTCTCTCATTCTCTATATCACCCCCTCTCTATATCTAACACTCTCTCCTCCACTATATATATATATATATATATATATATATATATATATATATATATATATATATATATATATATATATATATATCTCTCTCTCTCTCTCTCCATGGATGGACATTGAAGATGGCGGCTTAATGTTGTCCTTCTGCACAGTTCCGAGTTAGAGCGAACGTTAAATGGGCAAGCTGTATGCACGAGTGTACACAGCTATTACATAGACATATTGCAAACACGAAGTGAGAAAGTATTGCCACGTGAAGCGACAGAGTAGTGCCACGCCCCAACAACTTGTTGTTGTGTACTGGTATCCTGCCATGCCTCCTAAACCAACACGGAGCAACAGTCACACAGACGACTCAGGGAAGTACTTGCACTACGAATTATTGAACTATCAAATGATGACGCAGTAGTTGCAAAAAGTTGAAAAAAGCTCTGTACCCATACGATCTAGCGGACAAGATCGATTCGCTGAACGCACACATCGAAAACCTGACCAAACAGATAAAGGCAAAGGCCATACGTATCGTTGAACTAGAGAAGAAGATACATGCATTCGAAGAAAGCAGCGACAACCTAGAACAATACACCCGTCGGTCCAACTTACGAATTCACGGGGTTCCTGAGACAGGCAATGGCGAGGACACCGACGTAACAGTACTGTCAGTGATTAAAGATAAGAAGGGTGTCACCCCTCCACTCTCACTGCACGACCAAGAGAGGAGCCACTGCTTGGATGGAAAGCGTACCGGCAGTCGACCCATCATCGTCAGATTTCGAACTGAACGAATTCAGGATTACGTGTATCGCGCCCGGTTCACATTAAAGAAACATAACACGAGGACTTGACCGCGCGACGATCGAAACTGGCGTTCGAAACGAGGAAGCTAAATAGAATAAAAGAAGCTGTCGGACTGTTGGACGTACCACGGCAAAGTTATGGTGAAGGACGTAGCAAATAAGGTAAACGGAATAACATCAGATGACGACCTTCGTCTATATTAAGACAAATAAGGTAAACGGAATAACATTAGATGACGACCTTCGTCTATATTAAGACAAATAAGGTAAACGGAATAACATTAGATGACGACCTTCGTCTATATTAAGACAAATAAGGTAAACGGAATAACATTAGATGACGACCTTCGTCTATATTAAGACAACAACACTTTAGTCGATGCCGTGTTTTCTTATACAATAACATGTGACTATATACCAGTGACCATTGACTGATTCATTGTCAACACGGAGTGCCCCACTAAGCATTACTCTGTCAATCGTCACCACATACCAGACGGCCTGCTCGGTTTAGCTCACTGGGGTTTTAGTTGCAGTGGAATAGCAATATTGGTATTGTGCAACATAGAATCAAAGTGTTGTGCTACACAGTACCTGGTTTACGACTGTCATAAATTGCCCACTACGCAATTACTCTGTCAAGCGTCCCCACACACAAGACGGCCTGCTCTTATTGAGCCCGCCGGGTGGCTTTGTAGCTGCCAACTATCAATCAATCAATCCTTTATTCCAACACACATTTACGATACAATAAATGTCAACAAGTTACAAACAAAATGTGCAAAAAAAGTGAATGAGTTGTTGAAGAGTACACAAGGGTGAGTTGGAAATTGGGTGAACAGAAGTGCGATACTTATCTATGGTTCACCCCATGGCGTGTTAAGCCGTTAACTCAATTGATGCGTAATTATATATTTGCATTACTTACAACATGTAACAACTGAAAATCGTTGCTAAATAAATTGTGACTAATACGTTGCAATAATATCTAACTTGTAGCATTTTTAAATGCTTATATGGTTCTACAAGTGGTAATGTTTCCATTAAGGGAGTTCCATAATCTCGCTCCATATATGGAGATGCACATTGGTTTTGCATTAGTACGAAAGCGAGTTATGCAGAATGAATCGTTCTGACTAGTACCATATACATACACATATGGTTTAAAAAAAAATTTCTAAATTACTTGGTAATTCATTATGAAAAGCCATAAACATAATAATAGCTGTCTTGAGCTTACCTAAGTCTACACATTTTATAACGCCTAATTGTTGAAAAAGAGTGCTCGTATGTTCCAGACGTTTTACTCCACAAACTAATCGAATTACACGTTTCTGTAATATAGTAATGCCATGAATGTTTGTGGTGTAGGCGTTTCCCCACATTTCACAGCAATAACTTAAATGTGGTAAAAACAAAGAACAGTATAATACTTACATTCCATTTCGATCAATGAGACAATTTCCCTTATAAATAACTGCTGCAACTTTCGACATTTTTAATCTGACCTTATTTCTCTGATATTTCCAATTTAGAGATTCATCAATATATACACCTAGACATTTCGTTACATGTACTCTGGTTATTTGTTGATTATTAATGAACAGATTAATTTCAATATCGGGCGGACTGTTCCGGAATATCATGTAATTTGTTTTTGACATATTCAATGTTAATTTGTTCCCAGCAAACCATTTAGCCAATTTGGCAAGTACCCCATTTATCATGCCTTGTAGTTCTTTTAAATTATTACCAGCACAACATATATTTGTGTCATCTGCAAAGAGCATAAATTTAGCTAGTTTTGATACGTTACAAATATCATTAATATAGAGTACAAATAGTTTGGACCTAAAATTGATCCCTGATGTACACCACGTGCTACATTTAACAGCTCCGAGGCGCACCCATTTATTTCAACAAATTGCTTCCTGTTGGTGAGGTAACTTTTTATCCAGTTATTTCCAACTCCACGCACGCCATAGAAATTAAACTGTTTGATAAGTATTTCGTGGTCCACTGTATCGAAGGCCTTTTTAAGATCAATGAAAACACCAATAGCGTGTTTCTTATTGTCCGTTGCATTGGAAATTTCCTCTATTAATTCCATTACGGCATGTGATGTGGACATAGCTTTACGGAAACCGTACTGACTTGAATTTAGTATGTCCTTAGCATTGACAAAGTTGACTAACCTACTGAGGAACTGTTTCTCCAATTTGTTTTTAATTGTGGCAAAAGATTGGCCTATAATTTCCTATGTCCGTTTTGGCACCACTTTTGAATATAGGTTTTATCTTGGCTCTCTTCATTCTAGAGGGGAACACACCAGTCTTAAACGAATTATTGCAAATGTGCGTGAGAGGTTTGGATATAACGGGTATGACATTGATTACAATATCCAAGCTAATATCTTCAAAATATGTAAAAAAAAATCGTGTACACGTTTTTACAGTATTGATAACCTCTTCCTCATCAGCGGGTTTTAAATACAGACAGTTTCCGATCCTGCCTCCTAAATAATCATAAGTAGAGAAATTTCCATCAGAATTTGTTATGTTTTTGGCTAATTTGGAATTAATATTTGTGAAGAATTTATTGAATTCATTTGCCATATCTTTATTGGTGGAAATGTCTTTGTCTCCACACTTTATATGGATAGGATATTTGATCGATGTACGTTATCTACGAATTACAGTGTTTACGAATTACAGTATTCAATATTGCTCATGTTTCTTTGATGTTTTCTCCTTGCTGCTAGCAATTTACTGTAATACGCCTTTTCGGTGGATCTTAATATAGAAGTTAGTTTGTTTTTGTACGTTTTGTATCGATATTCGGAGATTTCTGTTCTATCCCGAAGAAATAATCTGTAAAGATGATTCTTCTTACGACATGCGTTTTTTAAGCAGTTGGACAACCAAGGTTTTTTCTACAAGTGTCCTTAATCTTTACTTTACTTAACTGGGCAATAAAGGTTCAAATGTATTGAATGTATTGATAAAACTAGCATACGCGATGTTAACATCATCCGAACGCAACACGCTTTCCCACTGTTCTTGCTTCAAACTTTCCATAAACATACGTACATTGGCCTCTTTCAGGCTTCTTACATCTCTAAACGTCTTAGAATTATTTTTCAAGTTTATATTTACATAATACAAATATTGGCAAGTGGTCACTAATCAACAGAGTAATTGATTATCTATTAGGGTGCACGAGTTAATGGTAATTCGGCTCGGTCTTACTATTAAAGGATATAATCATTGACCATACATACATTCGATAAACCGCTTTGTTTGTATGTGTTTCCTGTTTAAATAAATCAATATTAAAGTCACCACAAACAAATTTGGTTTTACTCGGGTTGGCATATGTAAGTAATTGGTCCATGTACTCACATAATCTGTCTATGTCTGAACCAGGAGTTCTATAGATACAGCTCACAATTATATTTGTTTGTGTTTTTGCATGTCTAATTCGATAGTGGCACATTCAAAGAGATTCTCAATTTCAAAAGATTTTGCTGTACGGAGTGTGCAATTAAATCTGTGTTCGGTTCAGCCCAAGTCTCCGAAATGGCTATTATGTCAAAAGATCGTTTAAGATCATCAAGATACTCCTTAATTTTCTGGAAATTCTTATTTAAGCTTCTAGAATTGAAATGGATAAGTGAAAAGTCACTATCGGATTTGACATTACATGCAAATTGTCGATCACTATAGTATTTACAATTAGTATGCGTGGTATCGTTAACGCTATTGTATGGCTCAACATTGTACAAGGCATCGATGGGCCACAAATCGTCGTACAATTCAAAAATTGTATCTGAATGTGTATCATGTAATATGGGTAATTCTAAAGTAGCATTAAATGTAATATCGTTGTTATCGGAATTATCAAGTAATAGTTCATCATCATTACTGCAAGCAGGTAAGTTGGCATTGGCCATTGTCAATGTTCGTTAACATATAATGTTCATACAATGTTCTAGGTGTGTGTTACCTCAGGTGCGATTGTCCAGTCGGTTCCTAACCACGAGACTGTCGTACAAGAGAAATAGGCAATCTTGCCATTCTCTCTCGCCTCTCTTACTCTAGGAAGCTGTTCCTTTCTACTGGCTAACACTCGTTGAGACAGGTCTTCTTTGACAGTCCTCGCGGCTTCTGTTTGCGGGCTGCATGTAGAATGGTCTCCCGATCTTTGAAGCTTTCAAACTTCACTACGATTGTTCTTGGTTTGCTGCTGTGGCTGTTGCCGGTCATTCCGTGAGCCCGTTCTGGCTTGGTTTTCGGAGATGTTCAACGCAGAAACGAATGATCTGCGCATTGTAGCCTCGGTGTCCGCCCACGTTACCTTCAGTGTCCGCCCACGTTACCTTCAGTGTCCGACCACCTTTCTGCGTTACCCTCGACCACACCATCAATTCGCAGGTTGTTGCGGCATGTCTGGTTCTCTAGATAGTCAATGCCGTTTTCAATATCGTGTTGCACTGAAGCCACGATCTCGACACGTTTGACTACGTCATCTAGTACGTCAGATTTCTCATGAACGGATTGTTTTATGTTGTCGACTTCATTCTGCGTGAACTGCAGACTCGCCTTCAGTTCTGCTACATCCCTAGCCGTCTCCCTCACCACGTCGTCGAAGCGCTCGTTCGTGGCTTCGAGGAACGACTGTAGGCATGCCTGGAATGCGGTCTGTTGCACGGCCATCTGCTTCATAAATACTTCTTCCTGTCGAGCCAGTGCACTGCTGACGATGGCATCGATGTCCGGGTCCTGGTCCGGAGGTGATGACGACCGGGTCGTTTGACCCATTTCAGCGTGATTTTATTCAATACGTGACAGTCAGTATCGACCACGGCAATTTGGTCAGCCCTTACAACAGTCACGCCTTCTCGGTCTGTTGCTCAGGGCTATTAAGCGTATCCGACCTCACACACAGCTAGGGGTAAAGATTCCCGCCGTTTGTTGGTGGTAGATGGGCGATAATATCAATGATGGTTTGTTTTGTTTGTGTTTTACTCACAGTGTCAATCCGGCAACAACAGTGTTTGTCTCATTTACTCGTCCTTTCTACGGCGCTTCTTCGTATAGATCAGATGATCAATTGTATAGATCAGATGAGCACTTGCATGTAAATAACAACTAATTCTCAATTGCTGACTTGACACTGCTGACACTCCCGCGTAATCCAGTTTAAACGATGTTGGTGTTGCGCAACACAGAATCTGGTTGGTGACTGTCATAAATGGCATGCACTTGAGCACGCATGCATGTATTTGACTTTCTTACTAACACATTATTTGGTTCGTTGCAAAACCGCAGTGTAATTGACTGAGCTGCTTAGATATTATTTGTTTTACTGCAAAACCGCAGTGTATTTATTTATTTATTATAATGTTTTTTGTTTTTTTAGTGCGTTGCTAATACATTATTTGTAATACAACAATCGTTTTACTGCAAAACTGTATTGCACCTGACTGTGTTGCTAACAAATCATTTGTTTCATAGCAAAACTGCAGTATAGTTGTCTGAACTGCTAATACACTATTCGTTTTACTGCAAAACTGCAGTGTACTTGACTGAGTTATTAAAACAATTATTGCAAAACTGCAGTGTAGTTGACTGAGTTACTAAAACATTATTTGTTTCATTACAAAACTGCAGTGTATTATTAATTGACTGAGCTGCATTATTAGTTTTTATTTATTTTTTATTTTTGTACTGTGTTGCTAATACATTATGTGTAATACATTACTTGTTTTACAGCAAAACTGCAGTGTTGTGCGGCTAATACATTAATTTACAGCAGTTTTACAGAAAAAAACTGCTACGCCTGAATGGGTGGCTAATACATTTGCTAAACCGGCTACATGGTATTGATTGCTGAAAGAGAGATAATTAGCATAATATGTGTCATTAATGTTTTCAATAGGGCGAAATACTACATTTGTGATAATATTGAATTGGCCTCTTATATTTTTAGGCGTACAACTAACGCCTATGCAAGAGCGTATTGCCTTGCTATTTTTTTTTCTTATTTATCAATATATTCTATCAGATTTATTGCACTTGCTTGGAGAGCTGTAGCATAATGGGATTGCAACATACCTATTTTAAACATGGCACTTCCACTGTACATGTTGCAAAATACCTCACATGTGTACGATGGTTCCATTCGCCACTTCCACCACAAAACAAATATTATTCACTGATTTACACCGAGCATTCTGTAACATTGATGCATCCACAATATATAAACGCGCGCACACACCCTCATGGCCAAAATTCCTCATATTTGTATAGTAGTTTGGTTGCCTTAATTGTATGTCCGATTTTATTAAAACATTATTGCACAGTAAAATATATTGTTGTCAACCAAATTAAAAATGCAAATAAATGACGAAACCTTTCTTTTGTCTACAGGTGGTATTAAACAAAATGTGTCTAAAGAATATTATATAAATATCAATAATAATAATAATAAGAAGAAGAAGAAGAATAATAATTATGAAAATAATGAACTGCCTATGATACGTCGATCTTCATATTATGATTTTCTAAAATTTCGAGAAAATACAGAAGGTCGAGGTTCCACAATCTATGTTCCTGTGGATCCTCGATTTTCTGTTGAACAGACCATAGGTTGTGATAATAGGTTGTGAAAATAGGTGGCAACTTATCGTCATTACTCGTTTTGTCTACTGGCGCTTGAATAAAGTTGTACATACTGCTTCCAGAATAATCGGCTGATCCCTTCCCAGTCTCGAATCACTGTATCAACAGCGCCTGTTAAGAAGAGCCGATCTCATCTCTCAGGACCCATCCCATCCTGCCCATGATTTATTCGAGCCCCTTCCATCTAGTCGCCGGTTCAGGTCCATCAAAACTAGGACCAGCAGGTTCAGCAACAGGTTTTATCATGGAGCCGTCCAAGCCCTATCAAAACAGACGTATATTTTTTTCACATCTGCAGTACGCACAAATACCACATTCCGACTTGTCTTTCACTGAGTATACCTAATTTATTTATGTTATATATTTTATATCCAAGTTATATATTTTTAAATACTAATTCATATCTTTCCTTGACAGTGATAATTATGTCTTTCGCTTTATATTGGACTTATTTATGTGATAAAACAGCACTTCCACTGTACACGTTGCAAAATACCTCACATGTGTACGATGGTTCCATTCGCTACTTCCACCACAAAACGAAGTGAGATCGTTAAGTGCCAACAGAGTCAAGGTCAATAATTTATCCTTAAGAATGCATTTACTGTGCATGATGTTAGTTAGTTTGTTTCGTACCGTTTGTTGCATGTGAGTGTATTGTCATGTATACGTTATAGTACGACCCAACATCGTTGTACGTTCCAATGTTTCTATTATATTACTGCAATGATTACACATGGCAATACATTTTATCTTATCTTATCTTATATATATCGCTCTCGCTCTCGCTCTCGCTCTCGCTCTCGCTCTCTCTCTCTCTCTCTCTCTCTCTCTCAAATCAAAATATCACTCGTACATGTATCTCCTCTTCCACTGAGACTTATCTCACTGGTTCGTTGCAGTACCTGGAGATGAGGTATGACCGTGGAATACGTCTCATTGTTTGCATTATGTACGTTATTCAAATGGTAAGTGTTTCTGCTTGGAATTCCCTTCCATTGGTTACCATGTGTTATATTTGACCCTCACATAATTGGTGTAACTGAATCATGGGCCAACATAGATATAACAGATGCTGAATTAGGACTGACAGGATAGGTAATGTTTAGGAAAGATCGAATAGGAAGAAGGGGCGGGGGAGTTATTTTATATGTTAAAGAATCTATTCAGGCTTACGAAATAAAACTAGAAAGGGAAGCAGATTGCGATGAAGCTGTTTGGTGCAAACTAGTTTCAGGAAATTCAAAATTAACTATTGGATTAGTTTACCGAAGTCCAAACATAAACGAAGAGGACAACACAAAAATAAAAAACGCTATAAAGGAAGTTAGTAAAGGGGAATGTATCATAATGGGAGATTTTAACCATGGACACATACAATGGAATTCTCTAGAGAGCACAGGGATTGAGGACCAACAATTTCTATTTTTAATCCAGGATAACTTTCTTACTCAGCACGTGCTAGAACCAACCAGGGGAGAAAATGTATTAGATAAAGATTTGTCATCACAAAAAGAATTAGTGGACAATGTAAAAATATTTGAACCATTGGGTAACAGTGACCATAATCAAATACATTTTGACATCAATGTAAAATCAGAAAGTAAAAATAAGAAAACGTACAAGAGAAACTTCCACAAAGGTAACTACAAATATATGAGAAAATACTTAGCAAAGCTAGATTGGAATAACATGCTGATGAATAAGGCCGCAATTGAATGTTGGAATATTCTAAAATATGAAATTGAGAGTATCATCGATAAATTTGTTCCCTTCCAAAAACAAGGAAAACGGTGTAGAAAGAAACACTTGTCAAAAGAGGCTATTAGAAAAATAGTGTTAAAACAAACTATGTGGAGGGTTTATAGGCATACCAGAAAGGAAGAAGACTATGCAAATTACAAAGAGGCACTTAATGCAGCTACAACTGAAATAAGATAATCTAAAAGAAGCTATAAGCAAAAACTAGCCTGTAACATAAAAAATGACAGCAAGAGTTTTTATGCATATGTCAGGAGTAAACAAAACGTACAAGACAAGGTTGGACCTCTAGAAGACAGTGCTGGAAATATAATATCTCAGGGGTTTTTAATGGCGGAAGACCTAAATGGTTACTTCAGTTCAGTGTTTACCAAAGAAGATATTAGTTCATTACCAGTTGCTGATGCTAAATTTCAGGAGGTTAAATCTGACTATTTAGGTCCGTTAGTTGTAACTCCAGAATTGGTAGCTAAGAAAATAAAGGCAATGAAGGATAAGAAATCACCGGGAGTGGATGGGATTCCTCCAAAATTACTAATGGAAACAGTAGAACAAATCAGTATACCACTTGCAAGAGTATTCAACTTTTCATTAAAAGAGGGAGTTGTTCCGTTTGAATGGAAAGCAGCAAACATCATACCATTATTTAAAAAGGGTTCGAGAAACAAGTCAGAGAATTACAGACCAGTGAGTTTAACGTCAGTGATTTGTAAATTATTAGAAAGGTTAATTAAAGACCATATGGTGGATTTCCTCGTTAAGCATAAGTTATTAAATTCATCTCAACATGGATTCCTTAAAGCGAGGTCATGCTTAACAAATATGTTATGTTTTTTGGAAGAAATAACTAAGTGGATAGACGTGGGATCGCCAGTAGATATTATCTACTTAGATTTTCAGAAAGCTTTTGATAAAGTGCCACATCAAAGATTACTACTTAAATTAAAAGCCCATGGTATCGAAGATAGCATAACTGACTGGATAGAACAATGGCTGACTGACAGAAGACAACGAGTTGTAGTAGATGGAGAAGTTTCAAATTGGAAATCGGTTTTGAGTGGGGTACCTCAAGGATCAGTATTAGGACTTATATTATTCTTAATATATATCAATGACTTGGACGACAGTATAACAAGTAACGTACTGAAATTTGCGGATGACACAAAACTGTTTAGAAAGGTTAATACTGATGGTGATAAACAACATTTACAAAACGATCTAGACAGATTAGTGAAATGGTCTGACAAATGGCAGATGTTGTTAAATTTTGGGAAATGTAAATGCCTACATAAAGTTTCAGAGCAGTGTGGTATTGCAGCTTCAAAGGGTAATCAAATTCTTGGATTGATTAGAAGAAACATAACATACGAGGGAAAAAAGTTAATTATACCTCTTTATAAAGCAATAGTTAGACCTCATTTAGAATACTGTATACAAGCATGGATACCATATCGTAAGAAGGATATAGATACGCTTGAACGCATACAAAGAGAGCAACTAAAATAATTCCAGAACTGAGAGACCTTAGTTATGAAGAACGCCTGAAAGAATGTAGTTTAACAACTCTAGAGACAAGGAGGTTAAGAGGAGATCAGATTGAAGTTTTTAAGATATTGAATGGGTATGAAAATATTGATAGAAATATGTTTTTCTCACTAAAGAAGGATAGCAGAACTAGAGGACATGAGGTAAAATTAGTAAAGGATCAATGTATATTGGACATCAGGAAGCACTCGTTCTCACAGAGGACAGTAAATGAATGGAACAAATTGTCTACAGATTGTGTAACTGCTAGCAGCGTGAATATGTTTAAAAACAAGGTTGACACATATCTCAGGAGGGCGGGTTATAAGTAGATGAACATTGTTTGACTCTCGATAAGCCAATGGCTTCCTTGTCCACTTGCCATCTGGGCCTTTGGCTTGGATGGCAAATCTTGTTAAATAAGCCCTCGCCCAATGGTTATTTTAGTACACAGTACAAAGTCTGATGTCAATATATTTGACGATATTTAGTTTATTCAGTATAACTTGATTTTATGATAAACCGATCACACATTGTGCATTTAACGTGATTGTTTACGCTATCAAACGTATTTCTATTTATAATTCCACGTATATATATATATATATATATATATATATATATATATATATATATATATATATATATATATATATATATATATATAATGTGTGTGTGTATAACAATAACATTTTAATTTGTTGTGATAACACATGTTTTAATTTATTTAGAACATGCTTTTGAGAATTTTTCAGTATGTCTTTTCAAGTTCAGATTTGTATCAATAATTAAACCTAAGAAATTAAGTTAACATATTCAATATTTATATTATCTATCTTCAGAGGAAGCGTCTGTACACTTGCATCTGTCTTTTGGAATGTCATATATTTAGATTTTGCAATGTTTAATGATAATTTAACAAGATTTAACAAGATTGCCATCTCGAACAACAAGTTCCAGATGGCAAGTGGACAAGGAAGCCATTGGCTTATCGAGAGTCCAACCATTTTCTCATGTATGTGTAGCCCGCCCTTAGCGTAGCCCGCCCTGATCAGATATCTGTCAATTGTATTTTTAAACATATTCACACTACTAGCATTAACACAATCATTTGGTAGTTTGTTCCATTCATTTATCACCCTCTGTGAGAAAGAGTACTTTCTTATGTCCAACCTACACTGCTCCTTAACTAATGCTGCTTTGTGTCCTCTTGTTCTACTGCCTTCTTTAAATTTGAAGAACATATTCCTATCAACATCCTCATAACCGTTCACTATTTTAAACACTTCTATTTGGTCTCCTCTTAGTCTCCTGGTCTCTAGTGTTGTCAAACCACATTGTAATAAGCGACTTTCGTAACTAAGGTCTCTCAATTCTGGAATCATTTTAGGTGCTCTTCCTTTTTTTCTTTCTAGCTTGTCTATGTCTTTTTTACTATATGGCCTCCATGCTTGAATACAATATTCCAAATGTGGTCTAACTATTGCTTTGTACAGGGGTACAATTAGATGTTTCTCCTTATACGTGATATTTCTCCTAATTAACCCTAAAATTTGATTTCCGATCGAAGCAGCAATCCCACATTGCTCTGAAACTTTCATGTCAGCACTAAATGTTACTCCTAAACCCTTTTCTTTTGTGGTTCTACCTTGTACAGGATGCCCCATTTTATATTCCTCGTCCATATTTCCATGTCCTATGTGTATACCTTTACACTTCCCAAAATTTAATAACATTTGCCATTTTTCTGACCATTTAAATTATTGTTCTAGATCATCCTGTAAACTCTGTTTATCTGTATCATTAGTAACCTATCTGAATACTTTTGTGTCATCTGCAAATTTGCTAGATACGTCATCCTCCAAATCATTTATATATATTAAAAACAGTATAGGGCCTAATACTGTACCCCACTCAAAACAAATTTCCGGTTTGAAATCTCACCATCTACTATTATTCTCTGTCTTCTGTGTGTAAGCCACTTTTCTGTCCAGTTGATTACATCATTACCTATACCATGGGGTTTTAGTTTAAGTAACAATTTATTTATTTTGAGCCATTCATTTATTAATTTTTCATTCAAGTTCGTAATTTATTAAAGATTCTAAATTGTCATTATGTATGTTATCATTAAAATATGATGTGGCTCAACTTACACTCGGCTACAGTGTGGCTCATCTTACACTTGGCTGTGCTGTGGCTCAACCTACCCCACACCAAGTGTTAGTTGACCCAGTGTGACAATCACGAGCTACATATAATTATATGTTATATGTCGGTCGGATCTTTGCCGACCGTTCAATCCGTTTGTATTATTTGACACAACAGATGTTGTACATGGCTATCGTTTTGTATGCACCGGCTCTCGCCTTGACTATCGGTAAGTTAACACTTTCGTGACTCCCTTTTTATGTATTCAGGTGTTGTGGTTGTTGTTGTTGTTAATTACATATGTTCTATATAAAGCTTGTTTTGAAAATAATCGCTCCACTGCGTATTTGACTATTTTAACGCCGTCTTTAATTCTCATTGTTTCTAATTGGCTATTGATATTGTGTTTTCGTTATTTTAATACTAGTGTTAGTATCATATTAATTATATAGATAAGTGTATGTTAACTGTATATGTTTACGTTCGTAACTTGTTGTTGACAAGTTTCCTATTGAAATTGACGGTTGCAGTGACGGGTTTCAACTTATGGGGCGTAATCTGCGCTACTGGTTTCGTCTGCATATTCTACACTGCACTGGTTAGTTTCCAATCCCGTTTACTTGAAATGCTCGGGTCAGCCCGATAATCCATGATTCCCGGATTACCTTACTTAATTTCCAGCACAGTGTTAGAAAACCAATTGATCCATACCCTCAATTGAGATGATTGTGGTTTCGTAGCCTGGGCATTTTCGTTGAAGCTAAGTTTCCTTCCCAACTTTCAATCAGCTATATAAATGAACACATGCATGAAAAAAAAATGTCGTGCAATAGTTGCAGCATCGCAGAATGTTTTCGAAAGAAGTTACATTAGTGTTCCAGTGAACAGGTGTAAAACAACAAAAACAGACTGTAAATCTCTCAGATTCCTTAGCTACGATATATGCGTATGTTAACTGTATATGTTAACGTACGTAATTTGTTGCTGACAAAGTTTCTATTGAAATTGACGGTTGCGGTGACGGGTTAGTCCTTCAATATCTTAGTACGACGATAAACCGTTCCTTCACCTTTCCATCGTGAAAGTTGAAGATTAGTTCCAGCAAATAATTATAGTTTTAATAGGAGCCTCTATCAACCTAATATGTCATCGTTATATTTTACCTTTTTTTTCTCTTTATGTACATTAGCTGCATTAGTTACTTAACTTCTGCGTGCATACTATGTTTGTACACAAAGCATTCTATGCGAATTTATCATTGCTAGCTTTTCTGACGTATATGCTAATATATGATTATTAATATGTGTATACAAACATATGTTTGGATATGTCATTATATGTACAACTTTGTATGATGTTATGTGTGTGCGTGCGGGATTGCGTGCGTGCGTGCGTGCGTATACATTAATACCGGCCGGCATAATATGCACGTATCATACACTGTAATGTGTGGTAAAAACGTAATGTAGTGTAATTCATTCTTTTCTTTCCAGGGCGGCATGAAAGCTGTAATGTGGACCGATGTCTTCCAGGTAGTCATAATGTTTCTCGGTCTTTTCGCCATCATCATTAAGGGCTGCATCGTCCACGGAGGCTTCGGCAACATCTGGCAGATTATGAAGGAGGGAGACAGAATCGAATTCTTTAAGTGAGTAAATAAACACTGAGTTGACGCGTTGACGTACACTCACATCTTTACCTCGCCAAAGACAGGATTTTGTCCGGTAATACGGGTGAACACGTTTACAATGTGTACGTCTTGCTGATTTTGCCCATGGAATAAAAATATGCAAGTAAGTAAGAATAGCTGATGCGTCCACCATATATTTAAGAAAATATCTACCATAAAGGTTTTATTTTGTTTTCGTCGTTCGTTATCCGTTTCTTACGACGCAAAAATCTCTATGGGGCGCTTAACAGTTCGAACGACAGACACTAAATCGAGAGTATTCGTTCACTCTACGTTGCCTCAGTTCATTAAGCTGATTAATGATTACCTGGCAACAGACAGTGGTGGACGCACGAATAGTCTTCGTGCAGTAATTGTCTTTTGGCCAAATACTTCACATAGAAGTCGAATTGGTGTTGAAGTTAACAGGTATGTCGGGTATGAAGTATAAAGAGATTGCAACGGTTCCTTATAGCACGGACACGGACCCTAGGGCCCGGTACACGATCTGGAGCCTCAGCATCGGTAGCGCCTTCAGTTTCCTGTCCATCTATGCCGTGAACCAGGTCCAGGTCCAACGGGCGCTCTGCACACCCACTCTCCGCACTGGACAGAGGCAAGTCGCGTGGTTTGGTTACAAACTTCTCTTTATTGTAATATTGATACGCATGTGATGCAATATTGAATCTGTTCGAATGAAGCAGTTGTCTTAAACCGGGGTAACACGAGGTGATATAATCGCAGCGACCGGGCGATCTTGACGTCATTAAAAAAGGTCAAGGCCGTGTTGTGTCGCATTCAATGTACCACGTGTGTGATACCGTCGGGTGCTTACACGGTGCAATGTGGTTGCTCGAGACATCATAAATTGTACGGTATATGTGTCCGTGTTTTTACCCAGTGTGTTACCACATTCGCAGCAAACATTATTCATATTTAAAGTAGATGTATAGGTTTCAGCTATTTAAATTACTTAGTGGGATTTTTTTTCATTTTAATATAGGAAATAATGACCAGTCAATGATTAACATACATGCAATGATTACACCACTACATAAATGTGCATATTGTATCAATGATCTCATTTCAAAAAACCATGTCATTTCACATAGCCATCAACAATTTCATCTAATTAAAATTAAATTAATCATAAGAGGTATATATGACAATTAGGGAAACGTTAATTATTCCATTATTTTGGTTTTATATTACAATATACACATATAAAGAATAAAAATCATGAAATAATATTACAATAAAGAATAAAAATATATATATATATAATTTTTATAAGTGCAACAAAATGAAGATGGGGTATACATATTCCATAGGGGAGGTAAATATTCCATTATCTTACCCTAAATAAGCAAAAAAGCACTGCATCATAATATACTACATGCCTGACAATAATACACACTGAACCCGTGATAGAACATTTGTGATTTAAACTGAAGAAATCAGTGAGTTAGATGTGATGGAGATGAAACCGGTGATCAAAGCTCTCATCTCCAGCTCTGCAAACATCAAGGAAAGGTACATCACCTTTTGAATGGCACTTGCAAATGTTATTACATACACAAGTACTTGCACTGTGCCTGAATCATTGAAGGTAGAAGCATAATCTGTCACATTCATGACATATTTATCTACCTGTCAAATTACGTTACAGAACCGATATACATATATAAATGTGCTTAAAATCTCTGCAAAAATTGTACAGATATCTTCATAATGATGAAAACTATGGACTTATATTGAAATGTATTGGCATGTTCAGTTTGTAAGATAATTAGCCAATATTGACTAATTAGTTACTTTTAATGATAAATGACGGGTGATGTATATATGTGACCCTAATTAATGTTCTAGCAAACCGAAGAAACTGTTGTTAAAATATATGTACAAATAAAAACGTTAATGTGTCTTTATGGAATTTTAATCAGATATCTTAGTCCCGCGACTTAAAACGAAAACGCTAAAATTTGATATTTTCTGTACACTTGATATTTTTCTGTACACTTGATACATATAATTTGTGACTTTTGTCGCATTATAAATGGTTCCATTACGCCCGTTAGCTGTCACCTTTAGCATAAATCAAAAGCGCTCGCTTCGATAATTTCCATCGATACATACCACTCAATGTCTTGGCACATCTGGCCTACAACTCTGTGGTCCCTAACGCTGTCTGGCGGTGTTCTTTTTTTGTGGTAATTCGGTGATGTTACATTCCACAAACATTCATGCTCTTGAAAAAGCCCTGTTAGATCAACATTTCCGTCATGTGTCAACCTAGTAGGTATAACATTTTTGACGCCATTTTATCAAGAAGTGTCACTTGTGTTGCTTGTGATTGGAAAAGACAGATGCGACGAGGCGACGTCGCCTCAAAAATACGAACGGTTCTATTGCAAGCGATGTCGCTTCGACGCGTCGCCTGCGATGCAATATCGCATCGATGTACTGTTTATACGGGGCAATCACGTCACAGCGACGGCATTGCGTCGTGTAACCCCAACTTTAAAGGGAATAACAACAAGGCACTAGCTAAAATAAGTTTTCTGTGTATACACAAAGTTTAATATTGTACGTACTACATACCAAAATAAAAAAATTATAAAATAAACAAAATTATTCATAGGTAAAATTAGATTTTTAGTGCATCTAATTCTCAGAGTGCGCATACAATTCGAAGTTAATGAGATGAGCGATCGCGTGGTTTTATGACGTCAATGGTGATATGGGTTTACATCGCAATGGCAGGAGTAGCGCTGACTGGTGGTTGTGATTTCGGCTCTCGAGGAATTCGGCCCAACTGCCATGTTATTTCGGCGTGGTGATTTCAGTGCCTGGCGAGACACGCAATATCTACTAAGTTCTAGCTAGTAATTAACTAGCCTTCACTTTCAGGTTTGTAATTCCAGTAATTGTCACCAAAGCTATGTTAAGTTTAACTAGATAGTGTTGAAGTACAATGCTGTGTGTGTTTCGTACAGTTAGCAGGTGTGAATAAAAGACCATACTTCACATTCAAAATCATCTGACGAAAAGCACTGTATAGATCAAAAACCAAAGGCAGTTGGTCCACAATACAATAATCGCTTATCACTGTCATTGGTCTGTACTTGATTTAATAAAAAAAATCTGGGGACACTTCTCCATGATGAGGGGAAACGCTTAAAAATCTGAAATATAGAAAGAAAGATATTATGATAATTGTAATTTAATTTATTTAAATCAATAATTATAACGATCATCTCGTTGACTGCGTGTTAAGATGGAAAAAAATATAGCCACTTATTTTATGCGAAAGGAAGAGAAAATTATAAAAGCAGTAGCAAAGTAACAATTTCGGGCTAATGTGAAACAAAATCAATTAACAAATGATATAATAAATAGTATGCTTTATTCATATTAAGACACGCACACTAAAGGTAATGTGCTCGCGATACAATCGTTTGAGCCGAGATCTCTATGCCCGTTGTGTCGAAGTTACCAGAGTTGAAGGGCCGACCTCTAAAAAAAAATCTGTCCAAATTCACCGGGCCGAATTCACCGTGAGCCGACATCACCTGTATTCGCGTTGAAAGCTCGCTTCGATCCTAGATGGACTGTGGCGGTCGACGTTCTACGGATTGGTGGCATCAACGTAGCTTCCACTACTGGGAATAATGTGGACACGTCATCCTCTTTCAAGGAGATTTTAGCACCAGGATAACACAGGGCTACCACCTTCGCTGGTCCGGATTGCAATGTTCTCGAAGCGAGCAAAGCCGGCTGTGCTTCGTCGGCTTGATGTTTGCTTTGTTTTTCAACAAAGTTGCGTAGGGATCTTAAGCGAACTAAATGTTACATTATTATTTCTACTGTTTGTATTACACTAAAATGTTGGAAACGCTTCTAAACAACCGCTATCGTTATCAACGGTACGGTGAATGAATGGAATATCCCCAGTCTCGTGGCTTAGTCAGCTTCACAGACGTTGCCGTCGCTAATATCATTCGTGTGCTGCACCCTAGAGGATGGTCAATATTCAATTTACGCGCTTCCGCAGCGCTTCGTACGCTAAACATAACACTTGTATGGGATACACACAAACTGCAATAACGTGGAAGATATTAAAAATTGCTGCATACATCCAGCGACAGATTTATATGCGTCATTATTATTTTTACGATCACATTAGAATTCCACTGTTGCGTATTCCACAACAACCTTATTGAAATGTTCTGATCCAAGCTGACAAAGATAGCCACAACAATAATTTTCAATGAAGCTTACAATTCCTCTGTCTCCTTTGCAGAACAAAGTCTAACCAACTTCTGTGCACAACTGTCGTCGTTAAAATAAACACACTTGATATGCTGTTGTTATGACCTATGTGAGAAACCAGTTCTGACATATGCAGCATACATAAAATCATAAAGCATATATTCACATTGGAGTGGTGTTGTAATATTTCAATGTGGCCGTGACGAATGCTTTTTATCGCAGAGCAATGTGGTGGAACGTGCCTGGACATATGGCCCTGAAGACCGTCTGCGCTCTGTGTGGATTCGTCTTGTATGCCGAGTACCACGACTGTGACCCACTGACACGCCCCAACGAACCTATCAATAGAGACCAGGTAACGTTATTAATGTAACTAAGAAGATGTCATTGACCTCAACGTCGCTTTTCTAGAATCCGGGCCCACCTCAATTTCGCCGTCATTAATGTGCAATAACAATAATAATATAATACATGTATATTTCAGAAATAAATCAATACATATACAACAAATGCATGTTGCACATAAAAAGTACAAGAAAAAAAAAAAAAAAAAAAAAAAAAAATATATATATATATATATATATATAGATATATATTGCGACAACTTGTAGATTAGACAAAGGATCTGGGTCACCAGCCTCATTCTCATCCCAGTTGTGGGTTATATAAAAAAAATCGGAAATAACCCGACTCAGACCCTTTACAACTCGTTATGCATCTACATAAACAGCAGTTTAACATGCTTCACACATGTAAATACTACTACACTACTATTATACACACAACAACAGCAGTTTGCAGAATGCAAGCCAGATGAATGTAGCCTCGTCTTCTTGTGTCATGTCTCGAGCCATTCGCGTGTAGTCGCGTCCAGCTCCGCGAGTCGTCGCACGTCTCCGGGTAGTTGGTAGACAGGGCAGTATCCGTTGATGTCGTGGTCGGCCGTTTGAACTGCCCCACACTCACAGTTGAGTGTGGAGCTATCTACCAACTACAGTGGTAGTTATTGTCAATAGTAATATAATCACTCACTCACTCACTCACTCACTCACTCACTCACTCACTCACTCACTCACTCACTCACTCACTCACTCACTCACTCACTCACTTACTCACCCTTCAACGAGACGATCGTTGGGGGTACTCGTCAGTGTGGCTAAGTATCCACTGTCCGTCATCGGCCTGTGTCAAAGGCTGTCTCAAGGATATCTCTGAGCACCAGTTCTTCTTCCCATTTCTTATCACCCTTGTTTAGCGATATCGTTAATACAGGTAAAGCTACGTTCTTATATAGCGCGGTATCCAGTCCGCTGGACTGATCAAAGCGCTTTATACTTTATCCCCTGGCAGACCTGTTCATTTCTTCATTGCTCTACCATACATAAGTTGACCGGATGTGTTCATTCCTTCATTGCTCTACCATACATAATTTGACCGGAAGTGTTGCGCTTTTCAGATTTTGCCGCTGTACGTCAGAGACCATTTGAACTACCCCTGCGTCCCTGGTCTCTTCACGGCGTCTGTCTTCAGCGGCTCTCTTAGGTTTGTGTGTGTTTGTTTGTGGGTTAGTACGTATACGTGGATGCGTTCATGCCTGCATTGTCTTGTGCGTGCATGCGTATGAATATACCAGCTAGCATGGTTATGTTTTACGCATATTTGCTCTTTATTCCTGTGGTACACGTGATGCGTTCGTCAACTATTACTAAGACGTTACTATTGTCTGGTAGTCAAGAAGTAAATCACACATCACGTCAATGATACCTTTGAAATAAATATATATATTTTTTCAATAACGTCACCATACCAAACGAATGAATGGTGACATCACAATGTTTACACGGGGCAGAGCGGGATATGTCTAGTCAGTCGTGTTTACTTGTTGGAGCCGCAGTAGAATGTTTGGAAACATGTAGGAAATTATCACCATCACCATCGTCATCGTCATACTCATCATCATCACCATCACCATAATAATAATCATCATCATCACCATAATAATAATCATCATCATCATCATCGCCACCATCATCCCAATCATCACCATCCTCGCCATCACCATAATCAGCATCAACATCATTACCATCACCACCATCATCACCATCATCATCATCACCATAATCATCATAACCATCCTCGTCATCATCACCACCACCATCATCATCATCACCAACATCATCATCATCATCATCATTGTTTATCATATAAACACGAGGGTTTCTGAGGAATAGGTGATAGATAATGTAGGTGAAGATGGTCTTACCCGGTTGTCGTGTGTCCTGCAGCACGATATCCTCTGGACTGAACGCGCTGTCTGCTGTCGTCATGCAAGACATGTTTCGGGCATTTTGCTTCCCCAAGATGAGCGACTCGACAACCACAAAACTATCCAAAGGACTGGGTAAGATAGAGAATAGTCCCGAATGACGTCCAATGGAATATAGTATTCTGATACCAATACAAAGGCTGACTGATGATGTAAAATAAAACATTTACATAATATATATTTCTACATTACTACTACCTCCACTTTCACATGATTGTGTTTTTCACAGGAAAGAGTATTTGGTTATTTATTTGGTTATTTATGTCAACAACTGTCAGGTTAGAGAACTTGTATAATTTCGTATATGCACAGGTTGTTCCATAAAGACATCATCACCAAAGCCTCAGTCGTTTCGTATGGGTATCTTTATTCACATGATGGAAAGTCACATAAAAGATTACATGGGCGTCATGTTTTAACTAATTTATTATAATTTAGTTAACTAATTAATTTTATATTGATATATATTTCATACGAATCTCAGCACACACACACACACACACACACACACACACACACACACACACACACACACACACACACACACACACACACACACACACACACACACACACACACACACACACACACACACACACACACACACACACACACACACACACACACACACACACACACACACACACACACACACACACACACACACACACACACACACACACACACACACACACACACACACACACACACACACACACACACACACACACACACACACACACACACACACACACACACACACACACACACATATATATATATATATATATATATAAATATATATATATATATATATATATATATATATATATATATATATATATATATATATATATATATATATATGTATATATATATATATATATATGTATATATATATATATATATATATATATATATATATATATATATATATATATATATATATTCACACTTTAAGTGCCTCTTAATGGATTTTGTTAAAATTTGTTCGGACTTTGGTCAGGCGGTGTATCTATGTTTTTATTGTTATTATTGCTATTATTACTATTACTAATGCTGCTGCTGTCACTACCACTCGTACTACTACTACTGTGATATGTTCCAGCCGTTGGTTTCGGGGTTTTGACAATTCTGCTGTCTTTCGTAGCTTCACAAGTTGACGGCATTCTCCCGGTAAAAACACTCACTATTTGTTCAACATTCAAAAATAATATGTTTTGACAAACACACATGTCTGAAGTGTCTAAGGCGATGAACATGTTAAGTGGTTAATCCCGAAGTGGTTGTTCTTAATCAGTGTATTATTGAACCGGGGTTATGTTAATAACGGAGAGTGAAAATAGTAGAATGTATATGTTTTATTCTAGACGTTCCCACTGCTGCGAGTGTATGTCACTCAATGTCTGTCAGTTTATTCGTTAATCCTGTATGTCATTGTATTCATTCAATCACGGCTACAGTAACCGTCGCTGTCGTCTCACGGCCTCACTAGCTGTCTCCATGTTACCAGGCTGCAGCAAGACTGTACGGGATGATTAGTGGACCCACGGTGGGCCTCTTCATTTTGGCTATGGCCAACCCTTGGTCCAACACCAAGGTAAGGCCAACACGCATGCATAATTGTTACTATAGCGGTAAGCATTAATACTTGGCTATAGACAGTGATGGATATATGACCTAATAGTCTTCGCACAGTAATTGCAGCGAGGCTGCATGCATCCCAGAGAAGTCGAGCTGATGTTGGTATGAGCAGGTCTGCCAGGCCTGTCAGTCTTTGCGCGGCCCTGTGGACTGCCCAGCGCATACCGAATTAAATAATAACTTACCGTTTTCCATGCTATGCAACGTTTGATGTTAATGACCAGCACAATGCATTAATTTGTGTGTTACTTAGCTTATTATAATAATGTTTGCAGTTTCTTCGAAAAAAGTTACCCTTTATTGCATAATATACATCGTCAGTAGTTGCCGCTCGCTTAATGAAAGCCCGTTGCGACGTCAATCTGCCGACGAAGGCGGAGTGAGTTGGCCAAAATATTCGACATGAATAAAACTTTTTCTGAATAGGTGACTAACTTGTAAGATATCAGAATTAAAGAAACAATAACGTCAAAAACAACTCAAGGAAGTTTAAAGACGGGTAAGGATAAGGAAGAAGCAAGACTTAGAATACCAAGGTTCCTAGTGCAAACAATTGGTCTGGCCTTCATGATGAAGGCGAGGTATTGACAAAACAACACACTTTTAACTGTACCGAATGGTTCAGTCGATCTGCTTCTCTCTGTCACATGTTTCCTTCTACAGGGGGCATACGCTGGGTTTATTGTCGGCCTCATAGCAACCCTCTGGCTGGGAATGGGGGCGTTCATCTACAGACCTTCCGTCTATAGACCACCAGTCTCGTTGGACGGGTGCTCCAACGCAAACGATAGCTTCACTGACGTGACGTCAATGTATCTAAACTACTCCACAACTACCGCTGCAGTGTCGAGACCGGTACCAGAGGATAGGTTTGTGCGCAATATTTTGGATAGATTCACACTAACACATTTAGACACTGACACGTAAACGCACACGCACACGCACACGCACACGCACACGCACACGCACACGCACACGCACACGGACACGCACACGCACACGCACATACACACCCACGTACGCACATGCACAGGCAGGAGCGCACGCTCGCGCGCGCGCGCACACACACACACACGCACGCACGCACACACACACACACACACACACACACACACACACACACACACACACACACACACACACACAACACACACACACATTTGGGATACTGCCTACATTGACGCGAATAATCCGGGCTGCTTGCAGGGCCGGGTACTTAAGCTTCTATGAAACATCCTACTTATGGTACGGCATATTCGGCATCCTAATCGTCAACATCGTCGGTACAGTTGTGAGCGCTCTCACCGGTACGTATACAGTATTTCTAAATACATCTAAAATAGACTCCCGTTTCAAATCCTGGTTACGGGTCTGTCCCAATTCCCGACACATATGTGGTTGTCATTTCTGTTGACTTCTGAAGATAATCTGCCTACGCAATACGACACTGTAGCCGTCATACCTACATTAGCACAATAACACCAATATTTAAGAAAGGAAGTGTTTCATCATGTAAGTAAGCCAAATGGTATCGCTTAACAAGTGTTACATTTTTTCACAAGATACAACATAATGTAACAATTCAATTCCACCGATTGGATACTTTTTTGTATTTAATAGCGGTGTAAAACAGTAGCATTCGATCAAAACATATTCTCCCCATGTCATTAATCTGTTGTCGTGAATACACGTCATGTTGTTTTCATATTCTTTACGTCATTGTTAGGCGCTGCTGACCCAAAGAAAGTCGACCCCAGATTGTTGACCCCACTCGTTGAATCATTCTGTTGCTGTTTGCCGGCGAAATTTCGACGAGCCATACAATGCAACATCGACCGAACCCAGGTACTTAACAGTACTAAATACTTGTCTCTTCGTTCCATGGCCGAAGTCTTCATGACAGTTATGGTGCTTACTGCGTGCGTGTGTGCGTGTGTGCGTGCGTGTGTTCGTGCGTGTGCACACACACCATGACGCACGCACATGTTGTTTGTCATAGAGTATATAATAAATGTTACAGGTAACGTTGATCATCAAGAATAAGCTATGCATTATATGATGTCGTGCTATGTACTATATATGTGGACTTTTTTTCAGAGAGACGACGATGTTGACGGAGTTTGTAAACCCGAAGAGAAAAACAGAAACTGTCACACAAACGAAGCAAGCATTAATAGCAAGGTGTAATCTCGGTGGACTACAAACAGTTGACACACAGACGCATGTTGTAATGATGTAACATGTGGTTGTAATATTGTTTAAGCCAAGACATGTATATGTTAGCCACTGCGATTACTGTGGCAGATTTTTGTACATCCGGTTTTTATATTCGGTATGTTACAGCTATTTCATAGACAACGTCATTCTTTTTCATATAATTTACTTACTAATTTTTTTTATTTATGAGTAATAAAAAATGACTGAACTTTTTTATTCCCTCTCATTTTGTTCTCTCTCTCCATATATATATATATATATATATATATATATATATATATATATATATATATATATATATATATATATATATATATATATATATATATTATAAGCGAAAAATAATGGTTCGTAATAAAAAGGTCCGTTTAATGACAATATAAACCAAATTATTGGTCAAATAAAACCAGGTGTGGCCCACAAAAAGCCAGTTATTTGAAGAAAGAAATTTTGTTATTCAAAACAAAAACTGCTATGATATTCCAAAAACTAAGGGTCTGGGTGTTAACTATTCCTAAAGTCCAGGAGCAAGATCTGAGTAAATTAAATCGTTCAACGCCCCTTACAGAAAAGGTTTGACTTGAAAGGGTGGTATAATACACCCCATAGAATACCTCCATGTAGTACGTGGTTTCAAATTTGTGGTATGATAAACATTCTACATGCCAAGGGTCCGTCATTGTGGTCCGTTCAATTTAGATGGAGGGGTCACGTAAATGTGAATATCTTTGTCCAGACTCAACCAATTTTCAATATTGATGCACCATTGGCTTCATATTATAATCCTCTGTAAGAATATACAGTTATTGAAAATAAATAAACTCATAAATATAAAATACCATACAAATTCAAATTGTCGGACTGTTTTATTAGTCCAGCTGCCATATGAAGATGCATGTTGTGTTCCTTTCAGAAAGAAAACTGCAACTGTTCATTTGCCTATGACTAGTGTATGTCGACACTAATGCACATTCATCAGAGCAGATTATAATAGTTCTCACGTTTAACACCGGGAATTGGTTGTGTCAAAACCGATACCGATTTCAGTAATATACTTATTCATCAGTGGACTCACAGGCTGTCCTTGGATTCTCACAAGTTTTCTTTAGCCATACATGCACAGGTTTCTGTTGTTGGTTCTACATGCGCAGTCGGCTCGGCGACGTGTTGACTTCTTGCAGTCTCTCAGACAGTCAGCTCCGGAAGACCCCGTGGTGCTGGATTTTTGGTCACGAGCACAGGCTGCAAGGCACCATCCTGAACGTTCCAGCCATGTCCAGCTGCTGGTGGCAGACTATGTGTAGGTTCCAGTGATTTCTTCAATACACAGGCCTGGTTGTTTCCTCGCTTCGTGGTGTGTTGCTGTAAGCTGTCGGTGGTAGGGGGAGATTTTAATTTCGTTATCCTTTTGTCCGATTTTGAGTAGACTGTACATATGAAGGTTTCACATGTTTCTGAAGGGATGTTGCTGAGTTCGGGTTATTCTCCCAGCTGTTCCATTCATGCGCTCTGCTGCCATGTAAGACATTGAGACCCCTTTTCTTGCCGAATCCTGAGTGTATTCTGCTTGAATCGCACCATGTGAGTACGTGAAAGCCGAGTAAAGCATTGCGCAGCTTAAGTCCTAGTTCACGGGCATACCTCGCTTTGCCAGGTTTGGCAGGAAATCCCAATATGTCACTTTCCTGACTGATGTCTGTGATACCACCGATATTCTTGCTGTCAAGGTTGAACAAAATTTAAGCCAGTCTCCAGTCCTCTCTGCCTTGATGAACTGGAGAAGCAGCTGTGCCATAGCCACATAGTCACTCCAGTAGGCAAACAGCTGGGCCTTGTGAACTCTGAATATAATGTGGTGGTGGCATCGTATACCTTAGCATGGTGTTCTGGGCATCTTTCCCGTGTTTCAGAGTTAGTTGGCATACACTAACTTGCTCTATCACAGCATTTCAATCTACATAACTGCCCTACTACTTAGATAGTAACTGCACGAAGGCACGCCACTGAAGACAAAACATGACTTCCATGACTATCTTGTGGGTACTCACTCCACGGGTGTAAGACTTCCCTTTCAGAAGGGTCGAGGTTGTCGAACTGTAGCACTTGCCAGATTCTGTCAGCAGATCCCCGATGCCTGACATATTGTACTTCTTTCCCGGAACAGTCAAATAGATTATTGTAATGTAGAGGCCTCATCATGCCTTCTAACTCTTTTTGTAGTTGTCACTGGATCTATTTGACCTACACATAGATAGCAAGGTCAAATGTATACACATTATCATTTTGGCCAAGGTGTGCCATCATGGACTGTACTTTCTTCATGACTGTGTAGACTGCAGTAGCAGATGTTTGTGCGAGTAAACCACAATATTGAAGCCACCCCAACCTGGCACTATTTGTTTTTCTGTGGGGAAGAGTTCCACCCCAAACAGCTTAATTGGTGTCATCCTTACCAATGTCCAAACAAGATCCATCACACAGGCTGCCGAATGCAGACTTCCAGTGAATTTGAACCAATCGGCTTGTATCTTCCCAGACAAATTGGTAACTGCAGGCCATTTTCCGTATGGACTGTACTGCCTGATGGATTGGCCTACACCAGTGGATTGAAGTGACCGTTTCCTCTTTGTTGACCTGCGTGGACCCTCGGCTTTGGGGCTGGACCAAACTGCCCTCGCTGATAGAAAACCTGTGCCGTGGCATGAGTTGTCCTCTTTCCATCAAGATTCTCTTCATTTATGTAATTACGTTGTACTGTGTGTCCATTGACTCTACATCATCGTAGAAGTCACAGTGGCCCATTCTTCTGATCATATTAATGAGCGGCTTTAGCCTCGTCATATGGCGAACTGCAATTCCCAGGGCCAAATGCTTGGGAATGTTGGTTCTAGCATGAGTGGCACAGTGTACAGCATCCTGAGGCTGCATCAGAACACGTCTTTCGTCTGATGAGTTGGCTCACTCTGGCGATGAAAACTCACATTCACCTTCATTTTCTGTTTTGGCAACAGTGTAGCAGCCAGTAAAGAATGTCTGGTATTAGAGACTTTTATTTCGTCAGGGTTAGATCCATGATACTAGGTGGCCGGACTGATATTCCCTGGTAGTCTTTGATATCTGACTTTATTAGTTTGTCAGTGCTGTACTGTAAAATTTACCGTGTTTGCGACAAGCACCGACTGCCATAACTCGATTGGCTAATAATATAATATAGAGCACCCGTACCTGTAATAAACACTCCAAAAACATCAACAACTACTTCTACGTTCTTAATAACTCTTGATAGCAATAGCATGAAGTGACGAAGTGTGTAACAAAATTGATGCGTTGGCGTTCACTGAAGGACTTGCTAGAAGGTTATGTACAATTTTCCATGGATTGGACAGGAAATCACTATATAGCTCATCAACAGCATTGACAAGTAATTCTAATCTAATATTTTGATGGATCTCCATTTGAAAGCCCTGTAACAAAAACGGTAATAATATTTTATTTGTTTGTGATTTGTTCTCCTAGCGGTTGTATAATGCAACGAAAATTTAAATTGTTGTACATATTCGGACAGATAATTATACAACGAATCTAAATATTGAGAACAGGTTGAATCTGGACAAAGATATTCACTTTTACCTTACCCTCTCCAACTATATTTTAGGGACCCACAGTGACGGACCCTTGGCATGTAGAATTGTTATGATACCACAATTTGAAACCATATACTACCTGGATATGTTATGTAGATTGTAGCTTATCACCCTTCCAAGCCAAACCTTTTCTGTATGGAGTTTTGAAGATTTTCCTAATTTAACCTCGTATGAGAAAAGGCTCCTGAACTTTTAATGGGACTAGTCGAAATCATCCCAAATAAACATAAGTAAGTACTATCTATTTTGCATTCTCATGTTAACGTTCAACCATATTATATGGTTCGATGGCAATTATGTTGCCTAGTTCAGCAACCCCCCATTTTTTGGAAATTTATTTTATTTGATAAACAGGTGTCGCTACTATCTATCTGTACTGCCACATATAATATTAATGATTTCATGCACCTAAGTCCTGTTATCCTCGTTTTACTGGGTGCCCTGAATGGCAAAATATACTGGGTGAACAACCTCTTAAGTCCTCGCGGGTCATAGCGGGTTTCTAGCCAATGAACAAGCACGTGACCTGTCTGTCGTTCACAGCAACAAGCGCAGCCTCCATTGTTTCTTGTTGTTTTGATCGGTTTTTAGTGTTTACGAGTGCGATTTTTAGCTGTTTAAAATGGATACTGAGCGAAGCAGAAAGCGTGTTATAAACCCTGAAACCTGGGCAAAGCAAGTGTGTCAGCGACGCAGGAACAGTGGGAAGGAATATGTTGGGCGAACTAGGAAAGTTAAAGCGGCCGCTCGATTCGACCTAAGCATGGATTACTGTAAGCACACCGGCAACCGACCCAGAACGACAAAAACCATAGTTTGAGTAATACATTTTTTCTCACTAATTGCATACTGCTTCATTGAACTAATTAGCATAACATCCGACGATTTTACATGGAAGATGACCTTGGAAAACTGGAGTCGGGGAATGATGCACAAAAAGAGCATTTTTGACTAATTACTTAACTGCGTAATTAATTAATGCCTAATTAATTATCGTTAAAAACTTGACAAATGTTCTTGGAAGATTACCTTAGGCAACTGGTCAGTCGAAATAGCACAACAAAACTGGCATACGAAGCATGTTAACTGTGGAATTCACTTATTACAAATATGGATTTACGGGGTTGTCGAACTACGCAGCACAATTGAATCGATACCGTTGTTTATTCCACCTCAGGTATCTAACAAATATGGATTTACGGGGTTGTTGAACTAGGCAGCACAATTGAATCGATCGATCAGAATCGCTGTTTATTCCACCTCAGGTATCTAACATTTACTTATGCAGTCGAGTAACACAAGTAAATCTGATATATGGAATGCAATAATATAATTGGTATGAGCGTATAGAACAACACAGGAGAAACTCTGCTCGAATTGGGTGCGATGAATTTGAACCGATTACTCAGTTAACCACGTCACCGCGCTCTGTATTCATTATACATTCCAACAACGCCGGTCTGTCTGATACCACGTAATCTGATCCCAAACTATGCCACGCAACAGCCAAATGGCAAATTACCAGACCGCAGTTCCATATTTATACGATACA
>OY759261.1:55258004-55268004 GCA_963662155.1 Lamellibrachia columna | reverse complement strand
AGGTCGTGAATTAAACTGGTGCACCAAACAATCGTTTACATTTTAAAATATATATTAGATAAAGTGATATATTTACATAAATTACATACAAAAGGTAATATCTTAAATAGTTGTAGTAAACGTTTTCGGCAAAAAGGAATTAACAGCAGGATTTTGCGTAAATTGTTATACACTGATTTCGTTGTTTTCTTTACACAATGTTCTCCGTATTCGCTAGGTGGCAGGCTTTTTTGCTCGTGCGAACTTAGTAGAAACAACATAGTTAGCAAGTATGTTAGCCTAAAGGGTTCCCTTAAACACAAAAACAGCCTTATTCAATGCTAACGTAGTAATCAAATTAAGACTAAGTTTTGTGATGGCGCCGTGCAAACGGCAAGTAAAGGCCACCAGGCATTTAATATGCAGCAGTTGCAGAAACAGGGTGGCATTCGTCATGTCCGGGTGTGAGAAGTCCTGGGCTGAGGTTCAGGCAGATAGGCGATGTACGAAGATGAAGGAACTTGAGGTGGAGTTAGAACATATGAGGCTGCTCGTTGTGGCAATAGTGGGAAGGGAGCAGGTGGGTTGTGCCAGAGGTTCCTGTGGGGGGACAGTATATGATAAAATTGGGGACGACGACGAGAGAGATGCTAGGGAGAGCTCACCTCAGCCTGGGAGGAAGCCGGAGGGAGACAAGACGTAAGGAGACAGGACATAGCGATATAGGACGTACAGAGACAAGACGAAAGGAGACGATAAGGAAAGAAATGGGAGGGAAGACAAATGGATAGAAGGAGTGGGGAGTGGGGGAGCGAAGGAGACGAGGGGAAGGAGACGATAGTTAAGGCGATGGGAGTGAGGGAGACGGGAGGGAAGGTCTTACAGTCCAATATGTGCAGGTGATATGTTCGGATCATTTACAGTTCAGTATATTCGGTTCATTAATAGTTCAATGTGTTTGAGTCGCTTACAGTTCAATGTGTTCGGGTCACTTACAATTGAATACGTTCGGGTCGCTTACAGTTCAATATCGTCGGGTTTGAACGCTCTTGCTGCCGTCGCTCTACAGGACATGGTTCGACCTTACTGCCTCCCCAGGATGAAAGAATCGACGGCGACCAATGTGTCTAAGGGAATAGGTAGGACATAAATCAACACAATCCATTCATTGACATAACTTCAATATGCGTGTTGTAGCCTACAATAAAACAACTTCTTCAGTCGTGCGTAGATTATATAACTTCAGGTTAATTTAGCCTAAAACTGAAAAAAGCTGAATAATAATTTTTTAACAAACGAGCTAGTTTTGGACTCGGAGTCTACGTCAGAAATATGAAATATATAATATGAAAAACCGAATTGAGAATGCAGCTTTTAAAATGAGTTCTGATTGGTTTATAATTTGAAGCGTAACAAAATAAAGTCAATTGTTTCATAACTTGAATGGTCATATAAACGATTTCACATTGGTTCACATGTTAAGGGTATCACAAACGAGTTATCATTGATTCATAAGTAGCGGGTAACATATTTTGTTTTCTCATCGCATTAGGGAGCTTACGTCGGCTATATCACCGGTCTCATAGCGGCCTCGTGGCTGAGATTAGGTGCTTTCATCTATAAGCCCTACGTTTACAAGCTGCCAGTCTCACTGAGTGAGTATCCCGTCCATAACATCACCTACGTGACGCCAACGTATTTCAACGACTCGACGACTACCGCTGCGACATCGAGGCACGAGGAAAGACATTCGTGACATCGGTATTATTTCTATATGTTGATATCGATGCAAGGCCAATACCGTGCTCTTTCTTCTAATGCTGTTTGGACCACATTGTGTGAACATCTTCAAAGTAACCAGCGGATAAAGTAGCGGTCAACAAACTGTCACAAACACGCGGGACGTTTGCCGCTCGTCAAGATAAATCACGAGTTATTATATTATATAAAACATATAATAACTCATCTAAATGGCAATGTATTCGAGATTACCACAGGTGACTGTTTTGTGGTTTGCAGGGCGGAGTATTTTGGCTTCTACGAAATTTCCTACATTTCGTACACCCTCTTCGCAATCATTGTTGTCAGTGTCGTTGGCACAATAGTTAATTTTCTCACATGTATTTATCATGGTGTCTTATTTGCTTATCAGACGCGCTACAATTTGCGGCAGTCATTCGAGAATGCTTGTATGACGCTGGCCTGCTTTTGAGTTAACATCAAGAATGGTGTTACAAAGTCACGTCTTTTTTTCCACTGTAAATACACATAATATATGCCTCTATAATTAATTTCGTAAATATTTCGAAGTTGTTACGACTTGTTAGCACATAGAGTATTGTTTAAAAAAACGTGGAACAATACTATCCACTCGAGAAACCTGGCGGCGGTACGTTCAATTTGAAATGAAGATAATGGGCTACATCTAAATGGACTTATGAAAGTAACCGAACACTGTAAATAAGTAACATAATTGCTAATTTCTTCGACCCAATACCTGTCGCTGCAATTGTCTTCCAATGTATTATATATTGTTAGGAGCTGCTGATCCAAAGGAAGTCGACCCAAGAGTGTTAACGCCAGTTGTCGAGTCATTCTGCTGTTGTTTGCGGGCGAAATTCCGACGAGCCATACAGTGCAACATCGACCGAACCCTGGTGAGTACTTAACACGTGTCACTCGCGTCACCAATTTTGGCCATGTTTCGTGTCCTGGATGTCAGAGAGCGCCACTGATAGTATTAATCGACATGCGCGTGCATCCTTGCGTGCGTGCGTACGCCAGCACGCACGCAAGGATGCACGCGCACCTCCTTTTGTTACAAAATAAGCAATGTAAGACATAAAACAACGCAAACCATTGAAAATAATAGTACTGCTCTAAAAGAGTCGAGCGACTAACGAACTAAGATACACAGCATTTTGGCAAAGTGTTGATTTAATGAATAACGTCTTGTGACACCAACCATAACGCATTAAAATAATGTCGTCTTACGAATTTGTTAGACTTTTTTTTTTACAGATAATGGACGTGTGGAATTGGTTCGATTTTTAAATGTACTTATAAAATGTTGCTCTTATCTAATTAGTTGACTGGATAAGTATCATATTACCAAATTTTTTTTTTAATATGGCGGGGCTCGAGACAATGTGAAAATACGTTCGAAGTCCTAGATATGTTGAAGAGAGTGGTGCCATCTCACGGAGTCTTTATGCTAAATTATCTGCGACATAAGAAAATGACCTTAGTCAGACAGCGACAATAGTTGTTTTATAAATAGGTGTGTATATGATATATAATGATGACTTGTTTTCATCAACAGAAGTTCAGTGCAAATTATGTAATATTTGAACATATGTAACTATTTCCTTTGTCGTTTCAGGATGACGGCGACGTTGACCCAATGTCCGAGTCCTCGACTTACAAAAAGTGCCCCATCGACGAAGCATTCTCTACTGACACTCAGTTTTAGGACTTAGAGAAGACAAAGGTGTCTGCTCCTGGTTTAACAAGATATTTAACAAGATTTGCCATCCAAGCCAAAGGCCCAGATGGCAAGTGGACAAGGAAGCCATTGGATTATCGAGAGTCCAACAATGTTCATCTACTTATAACCCGCCCTCCTGAGATATGTGTCAACCTTGTATATCAATATCTTAAAAACTTCAATCTGATCTCCTATTAACCCCCTTGTCTCTAGAGTTGTTAAACCACATTCTTTCAGGCGTTCTTCATAACTAAGGTCTCTCAGTTCTGGAATCATTTTAAAACATCTCTGAAAAAGGTTATAGATGCGTATGTTTAAAAGCAAGGAGCATAGTAAATAAGAAAAACGAATTAAACATTATGGTAGAAGATATTGACCCTCACATAATTTGTATAACTGAATGATGGGCCAACATAGATATAACAGATGCTGAATTAGGACTGACAGGATATGTAATGTTTAGGAAAGATCGAATAGGAAGAAGGGGCGGGGGAGTTATTTTATATGTTAAAGAATCCATTCAGGCTTATGAAATAAAACTAGAAAGGGAAGCAGATTGCGATGAAGCTGTTTGGTGCAAAATTGTTTCAGGAAATTCAAAATTAACTTAAAGCAATCTGACTGTAATTAACGGCGCTAAACTTTCAAGGATTAATCTACAACCCCTCGAATGCAACGTAGAGCCTTTTTTTCGAAAATATATGTAGGGTTCTTAGTAGTTTTATGGTAAATCAAATGTTCGCTACGCAAAACGCTAACTTCCAACAATCGTAGAAACCACGCGCGCGCCGCTATAGTTGGTGGTTTATATTACGTAAAACGTTAACTTCCAACAAACAGAAACCACACGCGCGCGAGAATACTTGGGTTCCGCCTACTGTTACGTTTCACATTGATGACCTTGTTAACGTTTTGCACGATTATAAGAAAATGAGACCATAAACAATTATGATATTTCTTACCTGCCGTTGGCATCATCTCATTGTCATGCTGAGTGAGTTTAGTCAAAATCACATATTTATAATTCTCTTAAATTGCCTGAACGTGCCATGCCCGTCAAGGTTAACAATATCTGCATAAATGACTACGCGCATATGCCTTATGGCGAAAAAAAATTGCAAAAAATCCTTCCGCCTATTTAAATCATCTAAAAATCCACGGTTACACTGCCAATATGTTCTACCAGCAAACTTGCCAATGTGTCTGCTCAAATGCAGTTATGTCAGATGATATGATTTTTTTTTAATTACACATATATAAAATTACTGAGCTCTTTATTCGTAACACACCAGGAAGTGTAACTGAGGCGTGATCCCACTTCGGTACATAAAACATTTGAGGGTACGTAGCGCCATCTGGACGGTTCATATTAACCATAGTAGAAAACACGTGTACAATTGTACATATTTCGCCTAGGTTGCTTGGTGTGTATGTAGCGCCATCTGCCACATAACATCGACAAGGTTGTTTAGTAACGGCAACATGAATTAGACGCTGACACAAGGAAGATGTAGACATTTTATCTAGCCATATTCATAAAAGCGATAACCTATTTGGTAAACATTGGTATCATGACTGTCACGTATGAACTACCACGTTATCCCGTCCTGGGGACGGGCATTTTTACTAGTATTATTAATTATAATAATAAAATAAATATACGAATTATATAAATAATAAATATATTAAAAATTATATTAATTGTATTAAAAACAATACCAATAATAAATAATTATTAGCTACAAAAACCCCCAAACTATTACAATTACAAAAAGCCCATATATGCGCAACTGTTCCCACTGACAAAGCCACAATCTGCTTCATAGCACAGATACATTTTTACAAGTGTTCAACTTTTGTTTGTTCAACTCTTTGTTTAGCAATTTCTGATCGCGTAGTCCACAAACTAGTTTACTAGTGTAATTATAATTACCCATTATTCAGGATGTGCTGATGTAATCACAGTATTATTAATTACGTCATTGTTTGCAGTGACGGGGCTCAGTGTGTGGGTCTCCGTCCTCAGCGTTGGCGTCGTGTGCAATCTTTTACACGGCGTTGGTCAGTTGGCTTTTCTTCGTTTGCATTATCTTGAATGTCCAGAGCATTATTGCGCATCATCCTACTCCGGGTTAATAGTGCCGCGGTAGAAGCGTAGTTCCCAGTGTAGCTTACGTGTTATTAAAATGTGACTTAATATTGTATTAAATACATGAAGCTTATTGAGCGTTGTGGCGATAGTCTCAACCTCCCTTCTCCCAATGGATAAGTGGGAGAAGCCAACGTCACACCTTCCACCATTTTTATGAGTCCACGTCCCACCAATCACATCTGCAGTATTTTGGGGAGCATTGACCCATGCCTCCATTTGACTTAATTTTGTTTTCGTGTGAAATATTTCGCACCACTACATGATTACAAGGAAAACGAATGGGTGACTGTAGCAACGTCCGAATATAAGCCTAAGGGACCGCTTAGTGGATTCCGCTTAATAATGTGTCCAATACTCATCGTAATAAATACTCGCTTGGTCATTGTCTTTGAAATTATTGAGACAACATATGTCCCCTCGCTGTCTCCCTTGAACATATAACAGTGTATTTAACTTGTTATATTACACCAAGCCTAAACAGTCTTTCATGACTGATATTTTGATGGGTCTTAGACAGCCACTACGTGAGTCCACAACTGTTGGTTAGAAATGTTGATATATACCTGCATATGCACCGTTGTATGAGTCGCCCTTGCTTTTCTATGACATTTTGCTGACCTATTTATTATAGTCTCCTGTGCTTATTTAACACTCGAAGGTGCAAGTCGTCCGTGAATTAACTATTTAGTTGGCCATCTCAAAGAAATATGGTAATAAACGTTGAATAATCATGTTAGTAATTATAATAAGTGATGTGAATGACAAATTAGAAGAAACTGGCACGCCACCTATCGAGTATGCAGAAAAACATGGAGCCAGTGCCGCCGTCTATTGACCAACGTCGTCTATATGTTGGCAGGGCGGCATGAAAGCTGTTATGTGGACAGACGTCTTCCAGATCGGCATCATGTTCATTGGCCTCTTCGCCATCCTCATTAAGGGATCCTTGGACCACGGAGGCTTCGAATACATTTGGAAGATGATGGAGGAAGGCGACAGAATCCACTTCTTGGAGTAAGTCGACGACATTATATTAAAAATTGCTTACCTCTTGATAAGATATTGTGAGGCGTCCATTATGTAAACACGTTCTCATTTTTCAAGTAGCTGAAGCGTCATTTGTGAGGATTGTGCACGTTCGTAACCTCCCAACGGTTTACAAACGAACACTTGTCAAAAAAAGCTATTAAAAAAAATAAAATACAAGCTAAATGGAGGTTTCTGAGATATCTTATATATGAAGGACGTCCAATAGAATATTAAAAAATTAGGTTAAGAGGAGATCAGGTAACATTAGTAAATGATCAGTGTAGATTGGATTTCACGAAGTACTCGTTCTCACAGAGGTCAATAAATGAATGGAACAAATTATCTACATATTGTGTAACTGCTCTAGCAGCGCGAATATGATTAAAAACAAGGTTAACACATATCGCAGGAGGAGGGTCACACATAGAAAACAATGTTGGACTCTGGATAAGCCAATGCGTTCCTTGTTCACTTGCCACCTGGCCCTTTGCCTTGGCAATTTTGTTAAATCTTGTTAAAGCCCACACCTTTTTTTTGTTAGACATGTTGATAACTGTGTGCATATGCCCCTTTTACAAGTAGACCATGTTTTTCTACTGCATATTGTTGGCCTACTATTATTGTTCTTTGTGTTTATTTGACACATGTAAGTGATTGATTTGACTTTGGAGGTGTACAACTATTTTGACCTATTTTGTTGTTGTCATTTTTATTCTTAGTTTGTTGTCTTACTCTTACTTTAGCAGTTGTTTGTATTGCCATCTCCCACATCTTTCAGAGGAGGCCAACCTCCTACCAGTTTTGTTAGAGTACACCTCTCAACAATCCCACCTCCCACCTATTTGCTAGGCCAACCTCCACCTCCAACCCATTTATAAAGGTGTGTAATGTCACACATGTAAGTCATATTGGTTATGACAACTCATAACGTCATGACAGCAATGTCTTAAATGAAAATGGCGCACAGTTGAAACGTCATGGAATTGTACGTTGCAGCTTTGATCCTGATCCGAGGACTAGATACACTGTGTGGAGCCTGAGCATCGGTGCTGCCTTCTTCTGGGTGTCCATCTATGGCGTGAACCAGGCACAGGTCCAGCGTTCTCTGTGTACACCGAGCCTCCGCACTTCACAGATGTAAGCTATATATATATATATATATATATATATATATATATATATATATATATATATATATATATATATATATATATATATATATATATATATATATATATATATATATATATATATATATATATATATATAGACACCTGGCTGCGTGTCGTTGAAGTTAAAACAAATATTATAGGCATCGTCTGAAATGAAATGTAACCCAATTGAGAATTTGTGTCGATAGTATTGTCTTTATTATATGTGCAAATTTCAATGACATATCGTACTGTACACTGTTACGCGCTGCTGATCCAAAGGAAGTCGACCCTAGACTGTTGACCCCAGTGCTCGAATCATTTTCCTGTTGCTTGCCTGCGAAATTCCGACGAGCCAAACAGTGCAACATCGATCGGACCCTGGTGAGTACTTAGAACATTTTACTCACGTGATAAATTTATGCCACGTTTCGAATGTCATGGACGTCAGAGGACGCCACTGATGGTATGCATTCAAGCCGACACACAGGCATGCACGCACGCACGCACGTACGCACGCATGCACGCACGAACACTCGCCTAGTTTTGTTATAAAGTAAATAATGTACAACAGACGACTTACTAATATGTATACTATTGGTTTAGAGAATATCATCTTGTGACATCAACCGTAATACATTAAAATAATGTTGTGATAAGTTTTTTTAGACATTTATCTCCACATGGACGTGTACGGTTTTTATGCACTAATAAAATGTTACTCTTATCTGACCTGTTAACTGGAGAAGTAACAGTTTACCGAAATTTGGTATAAATATTGCGGGGCTCGAAACAATGTCAAGATACGTTCGAAGTCCTAGACAGGGTGACATAGAGTGGCGATATTTCACGGAGTTTATCTGTGAATTCTGACACTAGGAAATGTCCGTAATCTGACAGCGACAATGATTGTTTAATAATTGGCTGTTTCTTTCGGTCACTGCCGAATAAGACACATGACACATTATACTGTCGTATTACGTTTTTATTATTATATACATGCATCAATGCAGATGATATACAATGATGACATTGTTTTCATCACCTGAAGCTCGGTGAAAATGTGTAATATTTAAGTATTTCTTCAGTATTTCTTTTTTTGCTTCAGGATGCCGACGAAGTTGACCCAATTTCCGAGTCACCGAACACAGACGAAACGTGCCAAACAAACGAGGCGTCCTCTACCGACACTCCTTTATAGGACGGAGGGAAGATAAAGGCGTCTGCTGCTGTTTGGACGTACTCGCCAGGGGCGCAGCAGTTTCACCTAAAACCTCTTAATAATTCACTAGAATAAGGAATACAAAAACATTTCTTTACGTATTAATAGTATTCGTTACATCGTCTGCGTGATGGTAATGATTCTATGAATAAATAGGCTTAACCAACAAATAAAAAAGTAAATGTTACCGATGTTTTGCTAATGTTTATTTATGTCCCACCTCTACAACTGGCAACATCGTAGTACACCCACACTCACACACGCACACACACACACACACACACACACTCACACGCACACACACACACACACACACACACACACACACACACACACACGCACGCACACACACACACACACACACACACACACACACACACACACACACACACACACACACACATATATATATATATATATATATATATATATATATATATATATATATATATATATATATATATATATTATGGGATATGGGGCATCTATACAACTAACGCATTATGTTATCATCATACTGTTACATAAACGACTACGCTGAACATCTAATGTATGACGAGAAACGACATATCTTTCATTTTAGATAATTTTAAGAGATCATACAGCATAAACATGAACAATAAGTCAAGCTCACTATATAGGTACACAAAAAACAGTGCATCTCTAAACTGTCCATGATTCACAAACTTGCATTAAAAATGTTTTTAAATAATATGTCAACTGAAAAAAAGTTGAATTCATAATGTAATCGTATTTACGCCATTCATTGTATGTAATTTATTGGTATTTGCGCTATTTATAAAATCTCAGTTGATAAAAAAGTATTATCTATTTACAATGTTGAAACAAATTATGAAAAAAAATGTGCCAGTTTTACGGCATGGTTTATATAGTGATCGATATACTACATAAAAAGATTGGAACATATATCTTTAAATATATTGTAATGTAGTGAAGGTGCGAAGATACGGCTTGTATAC
>OY759261.1:55248004-55253004 GCA_963662155.1 Lamellibrachia columna | reverse complement strand
ACTTGAACAAAAAACACAAAAAACACCTGCTCCAGTTTCTTCCCGCAATTTTGTGTTCCGCGCACACCGCTGCATACATCAGATGACTAATTAACTTGCTTATGCCAGTCTAATTAAGCGTTGTAGCAATGTGCCGGGTGATCAGGTTGTTATATTGCACTTTAATATGTGATTCTGCTTCGGTGACTCAAAAGCACTTTTCAGCCTGAAGGCCAACAATTTAGCTGTGCGTGCATGTACAATGTAGGGTGAAACGTGGGCAATATGGCCAAGTTATTGAAAATAGTACCTTTTCAGGCCTTCTTTAGATGGTCACCATCGCATAGCAGAGAAGGCAACATTGTAGCGAATCGTTGATGTTTTACCCTCCCATGTTAACCCAGGTTTTTGCTGAGCGCGCGCATTAACGTTGCACATTCGTGTTAGGGTTTTGAACTTTTGCTAGGAAATATGGTGTTCTCGCACGGAAACGTCCGTGTCCCCGGGGAAGCACAGGGCAAAAACTCACCGACTACACGCCGAACTCAGCCACGCAACGCCCAGCAAGTTGAAACAGGTCACCAGCAAGCTCTAGCAGTGTAATTAAGCGTGCAGCGCAAAATAGTATGTTCAAGTTGTAATTGTTCAAATAATAGGTACATTTAGATACAGCACTTGATACAGATACTCACGCACATTCCAGTTCTTGTGTTTTAGTCCATTGTTGTACAGTAATTCGTGTACCCATAGAGGTTATCTAACACACCAAACGGTGTGCAGAAGTTAAACTTACTCTTAAAGCAATACCGTTTACAGGCAAAGATTTATTTTTGTAGAAATTGGTTTAGAATATATTTCTAAAGAAGAACTCAACGAAATTGAAGCAGACAATCGTCAAAGAGAATCTGTGGGTAAACTGAAATGTTTTAAGGCTTCCATTTGTAATGGAAGAGTCAATTTGCGATTTGCACCTATACGAGTGTAACAAAATCCAATACAAATATATGAGTGGCACAGTGTACAGCATCCTGTGGCTGCATCAGAACACGTCTTTCGTCTGATGAGTTGGCTCACTGTGGCGATGAAAACTCATATTCACCTTCATTTTATGTTTTGGCAATGACGCAGTGTATCAGCCAGTAAAGACTGTCTGGTATAAGAGACTTCGTATTTCGTCAGAGTTAGATCCATGATACTAGGTGGCCGGACTGGTATGCCCTGGCAGTCTTTGATATCTGACTTTATTAGTTTGTCAGTGCTGTACTGTGAAATTTACCGTGTGTGCGACAAGCACCGACTGCCATAACTTATAGTTAAGAATCGATTGGCTGATAATATAATAGAGCACCCGTACCTGTAATAAACACTCCAAAAACATCAACAACTACTTCTACGTTCTTAATAACTCTTGATAGCAATAGCATGAAGTGACGAAGTGTGTAACAAAATTCATGCGTTGGCGTTCACTGAAGGACGTTCTAGAAGGTTATGTACAATTTTTCATGGATTGGACAGGAAATCACTATATAGCTCATCAACAGCATTGACAAGTAATTATAACCTAATATTTTGATGGATCTCCATTTGAAAGCCATGTAACAAAAACGGTAATAATATTTTATTTGTTTGTGATTTGTTCTCCTAGTGGTTGTATAATGCAACGAAAATTTAAATTGTTGTACATATTCGGACATAGAATTATATAACGAATCTAAATATTGGGAATAGGTTGAATCTGGACAAAGATATTCACTTTTACTTTACCCCCTCCGTCTATATTTTAGGGACCCACAGCGACGGACCCTTGGCATGTAGAATTGTTATGATGCCATAATTTGAAACCATATACTACATGGACGTGTTGTTTAGATTGTAGCTTAACACCCTGCCTAGTCAAAACTTTTATGTACGGAGTTTTGAAGATCTTCCTTATTTGGCCTCCAATGAGAAAAGGCTCCTGAACTTTTAATGGGATTAGTCGAAATCATTCCAAATAAACATAAGTAAGTACTATCTATTTTGCATTCTCATGTTAACGTTCAACCATATTATATGGTTCGATGGCAATTGTGCTGCCTAGTTCAGCAACCCCCCATTTTTTGGAAATTTATTTTGATTTGATCAACAGGTTTCGCTACTATATATCTGTACTGCCACATACTAATATTAATGATTTCATGCACCTAAGTCCTGTTATTCTCGTTTTACTGGGTGCCCTGTATGGCAAAATATACTGGGTGAACAACCCCTTAAGTCATCGCGGGTCATAGCGGGTTTCTAGCCAATGAACAACCACGTGACCTGTCTGTCGTTCACAACAACAATCGCAGCCTCCATTGTTTCTTGTTGTTTTGATCGGTTTTTAGTGTTTACGAGTGCGATTTTTAGCTGTTTAAAATGGATACTGAGCGAAGCAGAAAGCGTGTTATAAATCCTGAAACCTGGGCAAAGCAAGTGTGTCAGCGACGCAGCAACAGTGGGAAGGAATATGTTGGGCGAACTAGGAAAGTTAAAGCGGCCGCTCGATTCGACCTAAGCATGGATTGCTGTAAGCACACCGGCAACCGACCCAGAACGACAAAAACCATAGTTTGAGTAATACATTTTTTTTCTCACTAATTACATACTGCTTCATTAAATTAGTTAGCATAACATACGACGATTCTACATGGAAGATGACCTTGGAAAACTGGAGTCGGGGAAAAAAAACTGTCTGATGCACAAAAAAAGCATTTTTGTCTAATTACCTAACTGCGTAATTAATTAATGCCTAATTAGTTATCGTTAAAAACTTGACAAATGTACATGGAAGATGACATTAGGCAACTTGTCAGTCGAAATAACACAACAAAACTGGCATACGAAGCATGTTAACTGTGGAATTTACTATTCAAACTTTGAATACGTTTTTCTCACTTATTACAAATATGGACTTACGCGGTTGTTGAATTACGCAGCACAATTGAATCGATACCGCTGTTTATTCCACCCCAGGTATCTTCATTGTGCAGTCGAGTAACACAAGTAATTCTGATATATGGAATGCAATAATATAATTGGTATGAGTGAATGGAACAACACAGGAGAAACTCTGCTCGAATTGGGTGCGACGAACTTGAACCGATTACTTAGTTAACCACGTCACGCGCTCTGTTTTCATTATACATTCCAACAACGCCGGTTTGTCTGATACCACGTAATCTGATCCCAAACTATGCAACGCAACAACCAAATGACAAATTACCAGACCGCAGTTCCATATTTATACGATACATTAATGTCAAAGGTCAGATAGGTGTGTTCTTATGTAACGCGGGATTCCGTCCCCCTGGGAATCAGTCAGTCTCGCTACAATTACTGCACAGATTGACAATTGCTAACATTTATACAGGTGGATGAATCACCCGTAGTACAAGAAACTGTTCAAGGTTCGAACACCAACAAGATATTCTTATCTCTTTCCTGTCGATATATTTATATGTATGTATATATCATAGAGACCAAACAAATTTCTTCAAACAACGACATTTTCATTCATGATTGCAAACACAAGCACGCTAACCAATGCCATAAAAAACGTCTCCATCAGAGTAGCCATTGATTTCGTTGATGATAGTGTAGTTTTACATGTTCCTATGCAACGTGCCAGTGAGTATCGTGAATAATAAATAGTGTTAGAGACACCATACAAGTCGTAATTGAACAGCCGTGTACTCTATCGAAAATAAGTCCCTGAATTGTCGACCTTCACCTTGCTAAGTAAAATAAAGATCACGCCATTGTCATATTGGCTGGAACAATCATCAATAATAAATAAAAAAACACATGGCTTTTTGAGAAACCCGCTCAGGAAGGTGATGTCGCCTGTCCAGCCAAGCATGGCGGCGCGACTTGAGTTTCGTGCGGTTTCTATGCACTACGACTCCCAGGGTTGTGTTTTTGTCCGTAGTGTGATAACATCGAGTTTATGTAGTGAAGTGAACACTTGTGCGGTCATAGGCAGGTGCCACAGACGAAGTAACACGTCAACTCTAAACAGCGGCATATCAACAACTAGGCGAGGTTTCCTTCATCCACGATGTTCACGGTATGGGACTACGCCGTATTCGTTCTCGTGTTGGTCATCTCGGTGTGTATCGGAGTGTACTACGGCTGCACGGGCGGCAAACAGAACACGACGAAGGAGTTTCTCATGGCCGACCGTAACATGGGCGTGCTGCCGGTGTCGCTCTCGCTGTTAGCTTCCTTCATGTCGGCCATCACCGTGCTCGGGACTCCGGCCGAGATATACGTGTTCGGGACTCAGTACTGGATGGTGTGGATCGGCTACGTCATCATGATCCCCCTCGCTGCATACTTCTTTCTGCCTGTCTTCTACAACCTCAAGTTAACCAGTATCTTCGAGGTGAGTCATTGGACACCGCTCGCCCGCCCGCCCGCCCGCCCGCCCGCCCGCCCGCCCGCCCGCCCGCCCGCCCGCCCGCCCGCCCGCCCGCCCGCCCGCCCGCCCGCCCGCCCGCCCGCCCGCCCGCCCGCCCGCCCGCCCGCCCGCCCGCCCGCCCGCCCGCCCGCCCGCCCGCCCGCCCGCCCGCCCGCCCGCCCGCCCGCCCGCCCGCCCGCCCGCCCGCCCGCCCGCCCGCCCGCCCGCCCGCCCGCCCGCCCGCCCGCCCGCCCGCCCGCCCGCCCGCCCGCCCGCCCGCCCGCCCGCCCGCCCGCCCGCCCGCCCGCCCGCCCGCCCGCCCGCCCGCCCGCCCGCCCGCCCGCCCGCCCGCCCGCCCGCCCGCCCGCCCGCCCGCCCGCCCGCCCGCCCGCCCGCCCGCCCGCCCGCCCGCCCGCCCGCCCGCCCGCCCGCCCGCCCGCCCGCCCGCCCGCCCGCCCGCCCGCCCGCCCGCCCGCCCGCCCGCCCGCCCGCCCGCCCGCCCGCCCGCCCGCCCGCCCGCCCGCCCGCCCGCCCGCCCGCCCGCCCGCCCGCCCGCCCGCCCGCCCGCCCGCCCGCCCGCCCGCCCGCCCGCCCGCCCGCC